>RQIL01009998.1:0-21552 GCA_003951145.1 Jimgerdemannia lactiflua | reverse complement strand
ATAGATATATAGAGAGACTGTAAGTAGAATTTTATATAATACTCTTATCATCTGACTTAGGTACTCTAAGATAATAATCCATTAGTTTTATCCTAGAGTATTAGTTGCAGACTTAAAAGTTAGATGAATATAGTACCTTAATATATGATAAAACTACTTAATTAGTACAGAGTACTACTTTATTTCTTTTTCTTTTTTTTCTATACTTTATATGGGGGCTTAGAGTTCTTGGATTGATTTTCTTTCTCAAATAACAGTCTAACCTTTGGTACTCCACCTGGCTTTTTCAGGGCCACCAGAATTATAACTTAGGACTATTAGTACTCTGAGGTGAAATAATCCCAAATTATGTTATTACTGATAAGTAACAAAAAAGGATTTTTCTATTGCTATAGTGCAATCGTAAGTCTTAAACAAAACCACTATTTATTCCAATATATATTTGTATTCTGGGCAGTCTATTCACTATTAAGGTAGAGGGTTGAAAGCAAGTATTCAGAAAAATATATCAGTAGCTGAAAGGTGAAAGTATATAAGTATCTAATACAGAAAGATAAGTAGACTTCCTTTAAGAAACTTTCATATACAGGATATATATATATAAATGTAGGCAGCTAAACCACCAAAGATAAGTAAGTCTTAATTTTCTATTTATTGAAAATACTTTGTTAAAGCTTTCTTACTCTTACTTATATATCTTTTGACTAATTCTTTATACTAGTCTTGGTTACTTTTAAGCCAACTGATGAGTTTCTTAAGCAAGAGTAAAACTAGTCTAGATCATAGTTATACTAGTTATATCTCATAGCTTTATAATAATATAGTTATATGTATGACTTTGGAATAAAATATTATATTAAAGTATAAAAAAGGGAATAGAGAGATCACATTATGCATCCTGTCCACATAGTCACTTTTGGAGAGCTATAGCTTACCTTCAAACCTACATCTCTCTCCTAATGTATCCAATATATCTAATCTCTGAGCTCTTTCCACACCTATGCTACTGTATCACCAAATACTCACACACATCCACACATATCTCAACTACAGGCACAGCTACAAGATCTATGGACTTGCTAAGAATCAAGATACCCTACAATCAATAACTGGTAGGAGATATCACAATCACCAATCTGAACTGTATGAGAATATGATTCTTGGAAACAAAGGGGTTTACCAGATGGGCAAAGAGGTTGGGGGTTGGGGATTGCTGGAATATATTATTTGGCATATATAGGTTGCCTCTTGCTATTTCTGCACACTATACTCACCCCCTGTATGAAATTTGCACAATAGTGAATTCAATGGTTATCAGCCTCAGCCAGCTGCATACTGGCATGAAGTCTGTAGCATTTTATGGCTCTTGATCTGTTGGATGATCATGATGTTACAATCCATTGATCATATATGATTTTTGTTTGGGTACTTTTGGGTGCATGGCTAGATGGTACAATTGAAGTGATTAAATTTCAAAGTCTGGTTTGAAAGGGTACAAAGAATATTTGAAATAATGACCTTTGATTGTCCTGTATTCATCAAGTGCCTGATAAGATGGGTACATTTAATTTCATTCAGTTGCTTCAAAATATTATTCTTGCATCCCCAAGCTACACCAATCCTTTCCCCGAGGAATATTATCGGCAGGGGAATGGGTCCCTTGCTTGTGGGCAACTGTCTCTATAATAGGGCGATGAGTCTGGACGTAAAAATGATGATGGGTTTGTCGGGGGTTACTTTGGTGTTTAGAAGAGAGAGTATAACAAAGATAGTCTGATCGCTTATGTTGGTCAATGAATCAGAACGGACGGACAGGTATCGGATAGTAAGATGAATGTCATTTTTCATTGCACACTATTGCTTACACTACATCCGCGGGCCCGTATGTCGTATCTTCTTACAGCTTATACACTACACTAATGCTCCCTCCCTGGCAGCAATCCCTCACTGCACCATAAATCTTCAAATAATCACGCCTCAACGGAATCTTGTTCGCCTTCCCACCTATTAACCAACACGTCCGTCACGTCCACCACAACCACATATCTCCCCATCCTACCACCAAACTGTTTCGCCTTCTCCAGACCACTACTCTTCTTTTTTAACACGCCGCAACTCGGACGGCATCCCTGAAACAGCATTAGCCCAACAAATCCAATGTGGAATCCGTGAGTGGCCACCGCTACAGAGCGAGTGAGATATAAGAAAAATTGAGGAAGCGAAGTGAGTTGCGACAATGGGAAAATCCCGAAAAGGAGTGGTAGGTTGAAGGTGGGGTTGTGGGAGAGGTTGGCGTTTCGACTATGGCATTTTTCTCACTACTACTTTCCTTTCGCTTGAACGCGAATTCCTTAATCCTCGCCTTGGCGGTTCCGTGAGGAGGTGAACGTGAAGGCACAGTAAATAAAACGGGTTCAAGGGGTAGAAGGGGCGGCAGAGAAGGAGGTAGAATAGGCGAACGAGAAGGAGGTAGAGGAGGCGACCGAGAAGGAAGGAGGCGACCGAGAAGGAGGTAGAGGAGGCGACCGAGAAGGAGGTAGAGGTCGACGTCGCCGAGGTTGGCGACGGTGATCTGGAGAGCGCGGAGGCCGACCGGATGTCGTTAGAGTGCGGCCTACTGGGTGGTCGTCAGAGTGCCATAGGTTCGGTAGACGACTCGTGGTGGGAGTTGTGTCGGAAACAGGAGTATAGGCGGTGCTTGTGTTGCGGACAATGATATGTGAGGAGTAAATACGTCACCTATTATAACATTTGCTGCGGCGACTTCCTCACGTGAACATGTGAGAAGAATACCAGGGCATTGGCTGTCAGAGGAAAAATACGCGTCTCTAGCGGACCCGAAATTTATACTAAGCCACCAGAGGTAACATTTTAAAAGTGGCCGCCTCATCTCATATGGTCAGAGCGGTGAACGTTATTCGGATAATCGATCGAAGTGGCGTTTGGCGTGCGAGCCACACCAAATATATCCATCAACGCCCCAATATACAGTTATTGAAATCATAAGATGTTAAATTTCAATTATTCCGCATCCTCCCGAGGAGCAACACGGCGGGAGGGGACCAGCCAGAGACAAGTATGGTACAAGAGGGAGGTAGGAGGGAAACTTCAAACGGGACGCGGAACGCGAGGAGATGTGTAAGACGAAAAGACGAAAGGGGAGTACGCAGAGAATCGTTTCGTTTTGGTACCGCTATATGCTAGATGCGCTGTGATAACTCTCCTCCCCAATATACTAATACTTACAACAATCAGTTTACGATGTTTGCTTCTCGCAGTAATCGACATGGTATTAAAGAATGTTCCGCCCATTCTCCAAAAGATCCCATGTCCTTGACTTACTTTCAACCAACCTTTTATTGCCAAGACTCCCCCACCTACCTCTCTCTAAATAATCAAGGATATATAGCGCAATCGTACAGATAACGAGAATACAAATATTGAGGCCAAGGCTGAGATAATGGAGTACATAGTTATTCGCACCAACAAATGAACATTCTATGTGCTAGTTATCGATAACTGCTTGCCGGCGACAGACCATTCACTTAAACGCTGCCCGTTTACAATCAATGGAATGCTATTGGAGTACAGACGGTAGTTTTCCTCAATCTTTTTCCACCTGTTTATAGCAGTTTTCAATTGGAAGTTGCCGGCACCGCCATTTTTCGCCATGGTGTCGTATTTTTGGGAGATATCCTCAAGGTAACCGACGATCTCGCCCCAAAAATTATAAAAGACAGTGATGCTTCCGATCAGGATTTGCATGTCGGCATACACCTCGCCAATCCTCTTATGGACGTTATCCAAAGTCGTGGCTTTCGACTCTGCTTGTCTGAGGTTCCCCGCCAAAATTTTGGCTTCCTCGAAACAATTATCGGCACATTTCCCCGTCACACCGGCCAACACTGCGGTACCGGTGACGGCACCGACTCCGATTGTTCCGCCGGTGGCAGTGGTTGCGGCGGCGCTTGCGACAAGTCCAACGCCTCCGGTGGCTATGCCTAGCACCACGGCTCCTGTTACGGCTACGGCGCCTATAGCAATTTTTTTGTTCCGCTCATGGCGGTCATCTTTGATCTGCTGCTGGATCTTGCTTTGTTCTTCGGTGATTTCGTTGCGGCGTTTCTCGAGCATATTGGTGTCAGTCGTTAAATTACGTGCAATATTGTTGAAACCATCCTTGAATCCCCCGGCTTCTTTCTGGTATTTTTGTGCTTCTTGAATCAGATCGTCCTTGCCTTCCATGAAGTCCTTCTTGTCGGCCGCTGTGCTGTTCGGACGCATCAGTTCAAGGAGGTCTTGAACGTCGCGGGCGTAGCCTGCACCGCGGCGTGTGTGGTCGGAGGTCTCTTTAGACAAAATTTTGAAGTTGTCAAAGTGATTGGAAAGTTTGCGAACGATTTTGTTGGTTTGGTCGTCGTCGATGTGGACGGTGACAGCACGGGTGAAGCTGGCGACACAACCCTCGAACACGTCGCAGATCTTGGAGACATTATTCTCATCTTCTATCTTAGTAAGAGACATCGTCGGATGGGGTGCTTAGAGAAGTGAATTTTTCTGAGAAAACGCACACGCTGTTAAATCCAATTTTTGGAGGCGCATTGTGATTTCCCAGATGACCATTGCAATTTAGATAATAACGTTCTTGGGAATTTTCTTTTTTCAGTAAACAATAAACATTGGTGGTATTGTCCAGAAAACATTCAACGCCATCTTGATATTTTCAATTTAACCTGGATTTCGTTTTCGACCGTTCAGCGAAAAAAAAAAAAATGTTTGTGATCATTTTGCCATTGGCGGAGACATTTCGGATTTGGTTGTCGGATGGGTAGCGTGAAGTTTCTAATGATAAAAACAACTGATCCGCAGCTTGGGAAACCTGATCCGTGACTGGGAAACCTGATCCGCAGCTTGAATAACCAATCCGCAGGTTGAAAACCCGATCCGCAGCATGGATAACTAAGGAACGATAATGACTAAGCGCTTAGAACGACAATGCGTGAGGCTATATTGAGTTCCGCAGGGCGACTGTTAAGAATTGAGTTTAAGGCTCCGAATAAGTACCGAAAGTACCGGTACCGGTACCGGTATCGGTACCGTCCCAGTACTGTCTGGCCCGGTGCCGGTATCGCCTGTACCATCCCGGAGAGAACCAGATCTGACACTTTTCTATACAGATTTGCGCTGAGCGCACAGAATCTGATCTTAAACACCTGCCGATGAAATTCATCTGCTGGCAATGCCTACTGTCACATTATAGATATGTATATAACAAAACCAGACCGCTTGAGCTTTGATAGTACCAGTACTGGTACTGAAATGTAAGTACCATCCCATTAGGCTCTAATTGAGATAAATCATAATATCTTCCCATGACTATCCTGGCATATTATGAAGCGTGAACTCCATTTATGGCTAGTCAAATAGACGAACTTTCAATGGGGCCTCATGCAGTCACCTGGTCACCTGGTCACCACGCATATTTAAAACGGACAAGACGACAATTGATGAATGAGCGAAGCCAACATGTCATCAGACAACCAAGCCCATCAAGTCCAAGACATAGTTCTGTACTCACGCAAAGCGCACGACTTTTTCCTCAGCTTTACAAATACTCCATGTCATCACCTCCGCGAAGAACTTGCCATGATTATGAACCACGAGCAATTATACCATCGTCTGCTCCACCAGTCGAGCCATCACGCGCTAAAGACAGCGGAATATTCGACGCATGCGCTAGAGGTGCTGTCTCAGGGGCTGACACCGTCAAACTTGCAACAACTCCTGGAGGGGGCGAGACGGCTACACGGAGAGAGCAAGTTGGTGCAGGAGGGATATGACACTCTAGCCAGAACGGTGAGGGGCGTATCTGACGCTCTCGCACGGCGGTACAATCAACTAAGTGATCATATGCAGGGTCTGGCCAAGCAAGAGCAGCGTCAACACAAAAAGCACGAAGAGAACAAGGGCGCCGCGATTGGCACAGGCGTCACTACAGCTCTGTTGTTCCTGGCGGCGCCGGTAACAGGCGGGTTGAGCCTTATCCCAGCGGCGGGAACTCTTGGGGCTATGATTGGGACATCGGTGAAGGCGGCCAAGAGTGGCAAGAAGGCAGAGAGGCATGAGAGGGAATATCAGGAGGAGGCCGCGGTGCAGCAAAAAATTACTGAGGTCCAAGAGACTTTTGATGCGCTCTGCCACAAAAATACGCTGAATTATAATTTCTGGGGCGACCAGGTTGCATACCTGGAAAACCTTGTCGATAAGTTAAACAGTGACAAAATGGGAAAGATGCGTCTTCGCTGGACTGAGAATACCTGGCGTAGACTGAAGGATGATTGCCTACTATACAATCGTGGTGTTGGTACCTTGCAGCTAACTGAAAAAACATATTAGCCTCCGATTTCGAAATGTCTTCTTTCGTCAATTTATCATATCCGCTTGCGTAGCATAGTGATTCGATTATTTTATCAATGAATTTATTACCTGGTTCGCTGCAATGATTAAATACACATCCAAAGTATCGTGGGGGCAGAGAAGGGATTAAACCCAAATGATGACATTATAATAGAAGATATCTTTGGAAAGAATGGCCAATTGCTGTACAAGTCGTTATTGTGCGGAGAACCCAACAATGAAATTACGGAGACAAGAAGACTGCATGCACAAGACTGTTCACACAGAGTACACCCACAAATAATAAGAAACATTTCGATTGCGTTGTGACATCACCATTGACCAGACAAGATGTACTTTCACTGTCCAAGATTGTAATAGTTGCCGAAAATGAATGCCTCATCGACCTCGTCCCACAATTGTCCTCACGTTACTCGCTCTCCGTGCAAGTGTAAACGAGCAGTCAGACCACAGGGGAACCGCTAACCTTTCCTCAACTACTGCCTCGATACGTCCTTTCGTGATGTCAATACGCAAAGCCAAGAAGTTTCGGTCAGCTGAAGATCTCCTTGATTCAGCCAGCTACGCTTACTTGCATTCTGGCAGGAAAACAGGGAAGTGGAACTGCAACCATCGCCAAAATATTATCTCTTAAAAGTTACCTCAAGTTTCGCAAAACCAAGCCCAGGCATTTGCTTATTCGATGGGAATGTCGCGCCTACAAAGTAGGTAGCTGGGCATATCAGTTTCTTGATACGCATCTTGGACAAGCAGCTGTTCGGCATAAGCAAGGATGATCTCATTGTTGGTCCGAATAGCATGTATAGTCCTGATGTTAGTATCTGACCGCGCGGTCGCCCTCCACCTCCAGCTCGCTTGAGATGTAACTCATTGAGATTGGCGTTACCCAACAATGGTTGTGGAAGTCGATAACAGCGAGAGTATCCACAGCTTTTATCAACTGGTGGCAGAGTATTTTTCTCGGTGGGCGATCATTCAGATTTATCTGGTTATCAAACTACCGTAAACCTCCCCTCTCGACTGCTAGCACACCTCTGTATAATCTCCCATTCTGTCTGCCAGTTTCTGCCCCTTAATATAGAAACCCCCATCCTTCTCATCACAAGCTCCCATTATTTTACACATTTATGAAGCCCCATTAATGTTTTTTGTCTGTGCGCTGGGTGAGTTTTGTCGAAGCTGGTAGTTCGTTTTGAAAATTGCACACCATCTAGTCTGAATGCTTTATTCACTTTGAAATTTCAGGGTTGCGACAACTTGGTTAAATTAATTTTTGGGCTTAATGCTTGGAAGGGGCGCTATGTCTTGCTTGGAGCCAACGTCCCCTGCCTGCTGTCCATGGTGTATACATCATTCCAGGGTTTTGATCAGCAGACCTGCTTGGTGCGTCATATTTGCACCACTCATATATGGACTGATCTTTCAACACGGCTGGCAGAATCAATACATATGATCTTCAGTTATGGGAATACGGCACTAGAAATCTCGCATTGTGGAAGGATAAAAATTAAAGACTACTCTCTTTTAGATTTCAATATTCACAATATGGATAAATGACCTCACAGAAACCAAATGGAACAATGACATCGAATTACTCAGCACAATTGAAGGATTTTACATGGGCATCGCAAATCACAGCCATTGCCGCGTCGTCGCCATCATTACATGGCATACTTGGTGTACACATGTACTTAATGCATGGCGCAAGTACTAAGTGGTACTCACGGTACTCAATGTATGGTATCAGATTTTGTGATGATACCACTATGTATCATGGATGGATAAGATAGTATGACACTACCAAAGACGTCACAATTGCCATTATGTTATTGAACGACATCCCCCCCATGGCGAGGATTATTAAATGCTCAAGTAGAACAATTGCTGTCTGATGCACGTGCCGAATTATGGCTTATGAAACACATAATTGTGATATCGTGGGTCAGAGAATGCGGTAGAAAGCGATCATCCATATGTTTCAGTAAATGAGTGACGTCCGCACTTGCCATTCATTTTTGATGCTGCAGACGCCACAATAAGCTGCTTGCTCGAATTAAACACTCGAGCTTATTTGTGGATCATCAGAATTGAGAATGCGGTATAGCGCTCGACGGTACGTTCAAACCGCGTCGTGGGAATAACATCGTATGATCATTGCAGATTCACTACTATTGCATTCCAGAGAAAGCGTAATGCAGTGGCATGCCACAGAACAATACGCACGTCAGTATATTCAATGGTAGATGGGTTGACATCGTGTCAAACATAATACCATCTTTCCAAATCAGGGCTTCAAAACACAGATGATGCACAGTGTTGCTGATAGGAGAAGAGTGAAAGCAGCAAAGGAAGCAAAGATTTTTCTATAGATCAGAGCAGATGCTCGCCATGGTCAATAATAAGCAGTGAACATTGCAAGCATTAAGACAGATGTGCGTTTTTTTTTATTCCAATGTACACCATGGTTCTTTGTGATATTTTGCCATGTAATCAATCCATACTGATTTTATCAACTATCGAGTGTCACGAATTCTCGTATTAATTCAATCAAAGTTGAGGATATGATTAGGTCGGCATTCATATAAAACTGCGAACGATTGGGTCTCGTAATAGGATGTTATAGCAAATACTGTCCTGTTCATCAGGCCCACCTGTATGGAAAGATACGTTTGATCATCAATAACTTAAATTGACCAGTCTCATCGATACCTATAATTTCAAACTTCAAGTGGGCCGTTGGCTGGCGAGCTGCCACGTGCAGATTATCATAGCTCCTCTTCATTGAGTGAAGGAAGTCAGTTGTTAACTATGGCGATAGAGGGCGAAAGAGTGGCATCCAATAACGGGGGGTCCAGTCGATGAACCCATAAAATCAATTCCACTGTCCGTGTTTATGGCTTGAACGGTAATCCCAGATCAAAACCTGTTAAAAACGGGAGATAGAAAATGAAACAATTACCTCGGGGCACAGTCTATATCCGACCTCTCGTGCTAGTGCAACATTACGTCGCACTGGCAATAATGAGTTCCACACGTCCCTGTGATCATTGGTTCTTCGTACCAACTGGGGCAACGTGGTGATTTTCCTATCGTCATGAAATTTACCTCGAGCTGAGGGTAAAAGTGATGCACAATTTTACTTAGTTTACCATCAAAATAACAATAATCGGAAGGTAAACAACCATGAATAAAGATGCTCATTAGGAACGTCAGATCCAAGTTTATTCGAAGCAAATGTAATTTATCAACACAACTGTAGAAAGCCAAGAAATAATGTGCCGATTAAAATGCAATCGGCAAATGCAATAATAAATATTCATGCGGTCTATGCAGTCATGGCCAATGATCGTGTTCGCACAAAGTCAGCAAGAAATTTACCCGCATGCCCCATCTTTATATTTTCCAAGAGATCACACCGGTCATTTGAACTGATAGCCGATATGTGTATCCAATATGTATCATTGATCGACTACTCCCTCGCGGGCTCATCAACGAGCGCACTTTAGCCACGAGTCGCACGTCCTTAGTTCCGTTCTAGAATGCATATACGGCAAATGAATCTAAACAGTTAAGGCTACCCGACGCATGCCGGCGTGTCCATCGTTCAGAATGGCACCCTTCTTTGCAACAAACATGGTTCATGGTTTACAGTAAGCACCTCTAGTACGTAACATCCGCACATGCCAATATTACTGCAGATACCATGCTCGTGGCACCACATCACCGACCGCACGGCAATCATGGGCGACCCAAGTTTAGGAATGGACTGATGCCATGTGTTGGACCTACAATCACGGCCTCACCATTATCCAGCAACAACATCTAAAGTAGTCAGTGATAAAGAATAAAAAGACATTGCGGGTGCGATACAGCGATTTCCATGCATTCGCCAATAATAAATCACTGGGCTTAAAATCATCATCAGGCATTTGCGATGAGGCTATGGCGATCCACTTGTGTATAGCCCAACCTTTGCTACAAAGTATATCCAATTTATAATGATGTTCTATTCTATTAAGGATTAATAGCAATTCATTATTCATTCCAAGAATTAGAATCAAACACCTGATAAGAAATATAGAAAAATTAATCAATATTTGATTACAATAACTGGCTGATTGTAACATTTTAGCATAGTTTATTTCTTTTTTCTTTGTCTTCCTAGTATTTTCTGTAACCTTCCAGGACCTTCTGAATGATTAGAAATCCTTTCTTGGCACTAAGCCACAGCTAGAACATTCTGGTCACTTCTGTTCCAGTCTTAGCTAGTCATGGAACATTGCAGATCTTTATTTATCATCATTGCTGAGAACCTTCCTCTTGGCATTTCCATTAATTACTCAGATCCTTCTGGATCCTTCTTTCATATCTTGTATAAATATCCTCTCTGTTCTCTTGAATAAAGCTCAGAATATTTTCTCTCTGAATCCACAAGATCTTCCTGAACTCTTAGTAACTCTTTGAGCTACTTTGAACCATTAGAACTAAGTTGCTTCCTCATTCAAGAAGCCAGAACCATTACACTTGGTAGCAGTGGTTAAGTTACACTTTGCCTAAACAAGAAACCTCTCCAGAAACCCCTCAAGAACTACTCAAATACTATGTCCATGGATGCCAATGACTGGGGCAATACCTCTTACAACAACTATGTCCTACAGAATACACCCTACATTCAGCAAGAAGAGAAGAAACAGCCAATTCTTACTCAGTCATCTGGGATCCTAGAAAGCCTCTTGCACACCATATTGGCTCAAATCTCCCAACTTCAAGAATGCCTAGACAAGAAGGAGGGCAAAGCCCCTGTATAGTCTGTACCTACACCCACAATGATATCTCCAACAATAGTCACTATCAAGCCTCAGAAGCCTGATATCTTTGATGGCCAAAGAGAAGGACTGTTTACTGATACTTGGCTTTTCCAATTGGAGCAGTATAGAGAACTGACCAATTTGGAAGAAGCAGTACTAGTCCAATTTGCTCCACACTCCTCTGAGGGAATACTGCAATCTGGTGGCGAAATCATATCCAAAACACAAGATTTTCTGGCTGAATCAAGGTCTGGGGTGAATTCTCAGATACTATTCGAGGCCAATTCAAACCTGTTAACAGTACCAAGATCATGTGAGACTGCCTGGTAAATATCAAACAACTCAAGTCTGTGCAAGCATACAATGCACAATTCCTGTCAATTCTACTGAAGCTACCTCATGTCACTAAAGATGAGAAGGTTGACAAGTACATCTGAGGTCTCAAAGGACAAACCTGAGTTCATGTTGAACTTGAAGAACCCAAAGACCTAGACACAGCAATGAAAATTACTAATAGGTTTGATGTTATTATCTATGGTAACCACTTTGAGTAGAAGAGACCACCATTCAATAATAACCCCAGAAGGGAGAAAACCAAAGTCAGAACTGTTGGACCTACCCTCATGGATCTAGACACCATTGACAAGAACAAGAAGAACAAACTTACACCTGAGGAAAAGGAGTGCCTCAAGAAGGCTGGAGCCTGCTTCTTTTACTGACAGCCTGGCCACATTGCTACAAAATGCCCCAAAAACACTGCTGAACCCAAGAAGATCCTGGTCCTGTCCAAAGACACTCAAGGTCATCAAGTTGAACAAGAAGTGGTACTCAATTTCATGTGAGTTAACCCCAAGGCCCAGATCTCTCAAGTATAGTCAGAAGGAGCCATTGGTCTGGACCTTTAGTTAGTACAACAAATCACTATTCCTGCCCATGAGAGAAGGCTCATTCCAAATGGCCTAGCAGTCGAAATCCCTAAGGAACATTATGCAAGAATTGCTCCAAGATCTAGTCTCAGTATCAAGCACTTACTGGATATTAGTGCTGGAGTCATTGACCCTAACTTCTGAGAAGAAATGCAAGTTCTTCTAGTCAACCACAAGAACCAACCTTACACTGTCAATGAAGGCAACAGAATCGCATAGCTCATTCTGGAGCAAGCTACCCTGCCTGCCATCAAGGAAGTCACCAAGTTGTCTTCAATCAAGCGAGATCAGAAAGGCTTTGGCAGTACTGATCAAGTTGCTAGCATAGCCAAGATTCAAGCCAACTCAATGCTCATTTTCAAAGATCTAGTCAAAGGTCAAGAACTAGATGTTCTCATAGACAGTGAAGCTGTTAGGAACTTCATCAACAAGAACCTCATCGACAAGCTCAAGATTCTCACTAAGCCAGCCAGCAAGAATGGTGGAGTTTTCACTGCCAATGGCACCACTCTGCCAATCAACTCAATTGCTGCTAAACTTTCCCTCAAGATTCAGAAGTATTGGGAATGCCTAGATTTTGAAGTGGCACCCCTAGGAGATTATGACCTGATCTTAGACAAACCCTGGCTTATATGGTATAACCCATACATCGATTGGACTAAGAATGAAGTTACCCTGATTCAAGATGGAGCCAACATTATAATCAAGCCAGACAAGACTTAGATGAAAACTCCAATTGCCACTCTTTCAGCAATCCAGTTCAAGAAGGCCCTCAAGAAAGCTATCTGTATCTTTGTGGTACTGATCTGATCCAAAAAAGAAGACAAGAAGCTATCAATCAGTGAAAGTATCAAGTTACTACTGAATAAATACAAGGATGTCTTCCCAGACAAGCTACCTGGTCTACCACCTTCAAGAGACCATAACTATGAAATCAAGCTAGTACCAGATGCAGCCATTCCTAAGAAGAAAATATACTGCATATCACTACTTGAAATTGAAGCAGTCAAGAAAGAACTTAATGAACTCATCAAGCAAGGAGCCATTCAGCCAAGCAAGTCACCCTTTGGCTCTCCAGTCCTGTTTGTCAAGAAGAAGGATGATACTCTGTGGATGTGCATAGACTATTGCACACTCAACAAGATTACTGTCAAGAATCACTACCCACTGCCTCTCATTGATCAAATCTTTGATGCTCTCAAGAATGTCAAGTACTTCACCAAGATTGACCTTACCTTGGAGTATCACCAAATTTGAATTAAGCCAGAAGACATACCCAAGACTGCCTTTATGACACCATTTGGACTCTACAAATTTTTAGTCATGGCCTTTGGTCTCACCAATGCACCAGCAACCTTTCAAGACCTCATGCAGACTGTCTTCAAGAATCAGCTCTATATCTTTATACTCATATACATTGATGACATCCTGATATTCAGCAGCACTGAAGAAGAATATCTCAAACATATTGAATAAGTCCTCAAGATCCTCTATGAACACAAGCTTTATGCAAAGCTTAAGAAGTGTGAGTTCTTCAAAGATCAAGTTGAATACCTTGGACACATTGTATCTGCCAAAGGAATTCAAGTAAACCCAAGAAAAATACAAGTCATTAAACAGTGGCCTATACCAGCAAGTCTCACTAAACTTAGGTCATTCTTTGGTCTGGCTGGATACTACTGCTGATTTATCAAAAACTTCTCTGGTATAGCAGAATCTTTGACAAACCTCCTGTGAAAGGAACCCAACTCTGACCTCTATGTTCCCTACATCTGAGATGCCTTCTGTCAACAAGCCTTTCAAGAACTCAAGAACTGCCTAATCCATACACCTGTCCTTAGAAACATAGACCCAAACTTGAAGTTCACTGTCACTACTGATGTATCCAACTTTGCAATTAGTGCAGTCATCTCTCAAGATGATGGACAAGGACACAGATCCATTATATTTGAGTCAAGGAAATTGTCCCCTGCAGAACAAAAGCTAGCCACTCACGAAAAGGAACTCCTGGCAATCATTCATACCCTCAAGACCTGGTGACACTATCTAGAAAGAGTTGAGTTTGATGTGATCACAGATCACAGATCACAGATCCCTTCAGTACATCAACACCCAACCAACTCTCTCTTATCAACAAGCCAAGTGAAGTCCCAGATGGATGAGGTGCCAAAGGTGCCAAAGTCTGTCCCAGACTTTGTGAGCTTGGGCAGGACTATGAAGAGTTGGTTTATGCAATCCTGAAAGCATTGGTGTGCTTTATTTGTCTTAGATATAGTGGTTTTATATGCAATTGCGAATTCATCTGTCTAAGACTTATGTGTGAGACATTGTGTAAAACTAGAAGTAAAACATAGTAATAAAAGAGTATCCCAGCTCCCACAGAGTTCCCTTAGCCAAGAAAGATTAGCAGTGAGCCCAAATTAGAAGTAAGGAAAAAAAGAGAGGGGCTCAGTGATTGAGGCCACTGGGGAAGAAAAGAAGAACCCACAAGGAAGGAAATGAAAAAGAGTGGGGATGGGTGGGAAACCAACTCTTCATGGTCCTCTCCAAGCTCACAAAGTCTGAGACAGACTTCGGCACCTTTGGCACCTCATCTATCTGGGACTAAGCTTCACTTAGTTCTGGACTGTTTCAGAGTTGGTTGTTCATAGATCAGAGATGAGCAGAGTGCTGGGCTGGCATAGTGGCCTTGTGCTGGAGGACTGTGTACACCAAAGACTTTGCCTGAGAGGTCTTGGAAAGAACTGTGGACCTATGGGATAGGTGGTAGTGATATTCGAAAGTGGTCTTGGAGCTCCAATTCCTGCTCTCCAGGACTTCATCGATGGGAGTTCCCCCTTTCAATGCCTCAGTGGAGGATTCCGCCTAAACAGAATGGGGGCAGTGAATAGGGTTAATGCCAGCAGCCATCATGCATTTGGAAAACCAGTTGTGGAGGCAGTCTGTGGTTAGATTGTGATAGAGAGAGCGTGTACTGATGAAGAGGTGGTCTCTGCTATGAGGTGGTCATAGGGGCTCCATTTCATGCATCCAGTGGTAGACCTAGTATACTGGACACATGTCCTTGTCCTCCAGGAGTGCTGGGATGGGGTGGGAGGTCTTGTAGGGAGAGTTGGGCATACATTCCTTGGTCATATCTGCTGTGAGAACCATTTTAGCAGGCCAGTCCACTTGGCCACCCTGGAAATCCACTGCCACCCGACATTGGCCAAAATCACTTACGATACACCACGATGTGCAAAGCATCAGAAGAGTATAAGTTTTCTTGCCACACAGGACCCACTGCTTAATAGAGTTGAAGGGGCCTAAAGAGGCCAGCCAGTGGATGAGGACAGAAATGTCCCAACATTGGGCTTTATCTTTAGGTAGAGGGGGGCATAAGTTGTCCACCCCCCAGATGAGGTGAGAGACCATGGGGAGTTTGGAGAATCGGATGCCATTGACAGCAGGGGTCCACTGACCGATGGTGGTGTGGATGCCTCAGAGTTGTCAGGTGCTCATGCCCTCATGAAAGAGATGGGTGAGGCAATTTGTCTGCTGCTCAGTAGAAGCCTGAAGGGGATCGATGTGTCATTGATATCACTAATGGACATAGTATTGGTAGGTGGACTCATAATTATTATGGGAAGAGGTCTGGATACTAGCTCAGATAAGGTTGTAAGTTGGTTCTGCCAGCATCGCAGTGTCTAGGAAGTACCGCTGATCAACCAAGCAAGGGCATCCCAATGGTGTGTCTGTATCACCTCCATCAGAGCCCAATGTGGAAGGAGAATTGGAGGGACTATTGCCATCTCCAGGAGCTCGGGCCACCAGCTCTGTTATGGCCAAAAGGGAGTAATGATATGTAGAGTGCAATTGATCAGAATCCAAGGAGGGTTCGCATATGCCCTGGTTGGAGGTCAATGGTGTCAAAAAGCATCTGTCTCCAAAGCCTTGGGGTTAGCCCACTAGCTATAAAAGAGGAGGGTCTGCATGGTTGTTTGGGAGGCAAACAGGTCGAGCTGGATTGGGCCTCACAGATTGCGTAGATGCTGGAAGACTGCTGGGTGCAGCTTCCAGTCATCGGGGTCAGGATGCAGGTGGCTCAGAAAGTCTGCTTGGACATTTTCTGAACCCAGGAGATATTCAGTGAAGAGGCGAATGTGGTTCATCATGCAGATCAGGTAAATGTGAGCCACAATGGCATGGAGGTTGTGGAGAGAGCTCTTTTGTTTATTGATAAATACCTGTGTAGTCATATTGTCCATTTGGACCAGAACCATGTGGTTCCACCAATGGTGTGAGTTGATCTGTAGGGTAAAGAGGACTGTCTTTAGCTCACAGTAGTTAATGGACAGGCAGTATTCTGAGGATGTCCAGGTGCCGGCCACTTGCCATACTGTATGACTGATGTTGGTAATGGAGGAGGAGATCTCAAAACCCCATCTCACATTACTGGCATCCATATCCACTATGATCTCAGGAACCTCGGTGAGGAGAGAATGGCCATTCTATCCCAGCAGTTCATGGGACCACTAGCAGAGGTTGGTCAATGACACCAGAGAGAGTGTCATCTATCTGTTCCAATCAGAATGGTGAAGAGTAGCCTGTATATCATGGATGAGTGCCCAGACATGGAAGTGAGCAGGAAAAATCACCTGGGTTATGGAGTTGCATAGGCCAACCAGAGAGGCCATCTTGTGGATTGAGATGCTGGAATCGGAGGCCAGATGAAGAAGAGAGGCCATCTCCTTGCAGATCTTATTTACCTTGTCCATGGGTAGGTGTAGCTCCATGGCATTGGCATTTACCAGGAACCCAAGAAATGTCTGAACTTGTTTGGAGTCCCATGCGCATTTCGTCAGATGGAGGAGGAACCCCAGGGTTTCCAGGTAGTTGCAAACCAACCGGCCATAGTGAACAGCTTCATCATGGCTGGAGGCCAGGAGGCAAATGTCATCGATGTAGTAGGTGAGGTAAATGCTGCGTCACCATAGTGGTTCCAGAATGGTAGCCATCATCTTCATCCAAATCTGAGGGGCTGAGAATAGGCTGAATGGCATGGCCCAGAATTTCCAGTTGATTTGTCACCATTAGAAGGCCAGAAATTGTTGGTCAGCAGGGTGGGGAGAGACATAGAGGTAGGTGTCCTTGATGTCTATCTTGATGAGGAAGTCCCCCAGGCATACCATGTGGTGGAGCATTTGAATACCTTCCATCTTGAAGTGCAATCACTGCACGAACTTATTCAGTGAACATGCATCAAGGCAGGCCCGATTCTTATTGACCTGGGGGATAGTGAAGATGCTGGAAAAGAAGAGCTCTTCCCCAGAATAGGCCTTATAGATGGCCTCTTTGTCATAGAAGTCCTGGATGGCAGTGTCTATCAGGGCCTTCTCCTTGGCAGTCATGCCTCATTCATATGAAAAGCAGGGCCGGATGTGTATTGGGGTCAGGAGGTGTGTCTAGTTGATGTGTGTCTTGCCATGGGCCATGTTGTTCACCCAGTGGTTGATACCCAGTGTCTGCTAAACCGATTTGGGGACTTGAGTCAGTCGGGCACCCATCTTGGAGATATTGGACACCTTCGGGACCAGTGAGTGATATAGAGAGAGATCCTTCAGAGATTGGTGGCAGTTGTTGACACATCTGGCCCTGAGGTCTGGCTCCAGAAGCCACTTCATTGACTTATAGTGCAGTTCTGAGAGAATTGTTGAGAGTGGCAGAAGTCAGGGCATTGATCACCCTGAGACCTGTTTTCCCAGTCTTGGCTCCTGGAGGTGAATTTGCCACAGGTAGAGGAAGAGTTGTTCTGAGGGGTAGAGGGCTTGCTGGAGGCTGCTCAGACCATAAGTCAGTGCTTCTGGTGTTTGGCATCATCATGAAAATAGTGAATAAAATCAGCACCAAAGAGGTCACTATCATATTCAGAACCAGAGGCGACCATACAACATGTGGAGACAAGGGCGGGGAACCACCTGGCAGCCTTGGCAAGGTCAATACATCAGCAAATGCAGATGCTTTCAGCTTCATGGAATCTAATCCAGAGGGAATCTTGGAGTTTTTCTACCATGAGGGCAACAATAGCTTCATGGACCAAGCCTTGGTGAATATCAGCCCCATCACTCCATGGCTCAAGGGCATGGAGGAGGATGGCAATGGGGTGGAGCATGTTGTAGATTGCACATTGTGAGTTGGTGAGGATGTGATTGGCATCTCAAGCAGCTTTGGGGAAATTGTTGAGGAATGCCTCATCAATGAAGAGAGTTCGAAAGACACCACCCTTGGACTCTGGGTTATGGCAGATGAGCTTTCTGAGGCTGGGGGGAGTGAGGTGTGCATGAACATATTTGGTAGGAACAATGTCAGTGAAGGTGGGCAAGACAGTAAAATGGCCAATGGTCCTTGTTCTCACAGTGGTGAGGAATTCCTCATCACTGCCATTGTCATTGATGGGGGCATCATCATCCATACCATCAGATTGTCTATCAGGTCCAGGAGCCAGGCCCCTGGCATGTCCAGTCTGTCAGAGAAAGAGAGAATCAATGACCTGCTGTTGTTCACATTTAATTGCAATAGCTGGATCTGGCAGAGTAGGGTGGAGGTGGACCATGACCACATCAGTAATCTGTTGAATGAACTTGGCCCATTCAGCCAGTGTAGCCTATTGCTGTTGCTGTTGAAGTTGGTTATAGTTCATAGTCAGAAAAAACATTTCGAGTATCAAAAGGAAGAAGGTGAACTGCCAAGCTTTCAAAATGGCTAAGGGAACTCCATGGGAGCCAGGACACTCTTTTATTACTATGTTTTACTTCTAGTTTTATACAATGTCTCACATAAGTCTTAGACAGATGAATTCACAGTTGCATGTAAAACCACTATATCTAAGACAAATAAAGTATGCCAATGCTTTCAGAATAGCATAAACCAACTCTTCACAGTCCAGAACCAAGTGAAGCTTAGTTAGCTACTTCAGACCTTTACTCCAATCATTATTTACAAGTCTGGCAAAACCCTGGTTGTACCAGACATGCTCTCAAGAAGGCCTGACCTTGCTGCCATTTTACAAGTCACTGTGGCACCTGAATTCCTTAACCAGATCAAGTGGCATATGAACAAGACTCTCTGGTTCTACAAAAGGACACCAAGGAATTTAAAGAAAAGTACACCCTTAAGAACAACCTTGTATACTATCAAGACAAGGTCTATATTCCTGCCAACCCTAAACTACAGTACAAGATCCTACATGAACACTATGACTCCCTACTAGTGGGTCACCTTGGAACTAAGAAGACCATCAAGAACATTCAATGAGATTAATACTGGCCCAACATACTCAAGGAAATCAAGGAGTATGTTCAAAGCTGTGACCTGTGTCAAAGGAATAAGTCAAGCAACCAAATGCCTACTGGTCTTCTGCAACCTTTGCCAATTCTGACTAATAAATTTGAACAAGTCACAATGGACTTCATTGTACAACTCCCATGAACTAAATCAGGCTATGATGCCATTGTCATGTTTGTGGACTGCCTGATCAAGATCACTATCACTGAGCCAACCACAACCAATGCCACTGCCCCCAAGATTGCTAGAATCTTCTTCAAATCTGTCTTCCACCAATATGGACTTCCCCAAGTAATTGTCAGTGACCGTGACCTCAAATTCACAAGTTATTTCTGGCAGGCACTCTTCAAGACCCTTGAAACTCAATTCACAAGTTATTTCTGGCAGGCACTCTTCAAGACCCTTGGAACTCAAATCACTATGTCCACTGCCTTCTACCCTCAAACTGATGGACAAACTAAGCGAATGAACAGAATACTTAAACAAATGCTCAGAAACTATGTATCTTATAAGCAAGATGATTGAGACCACTACCTGACCTATGCTGAGTTTGCCTACAACAATGCAGTCCAATCATCTACTAGTCTTTCCCCTTTTCAGTTACTATATGGCCAAAATCCCAAGACCCCTGCAAGTCTAGTCTCATTCCAGCAATCCAGTCACACACAAGTCCCCACCACTCAGAACCTTATTGATAAAATGGATTTCTTTCTTAAGATCATAACCATGAATCTGCTAAAGGCTCAACAACATCAAGCTAAGTATGCAGACAAGAAACATTGTGATGTCACCTACACTATTGGAGATATGGTTCTACTCAAAGCTAACAACATCAAGGTTCAATCTCAAGTCAACTGCTAGTCAGCCAAATTCCAACCCAAGTACCTTGGACCTTTTGAGATCACTGAGCAAGTCTCTACCTACTCTTACCATCTCAGTCTACTGTTAACCATACAAATACATCCAGTATTTCATGTGTCACAACTCAAGGCCTGGAACCAGTCACTCTCTTATCCTGGCCAAATTCCGACACCCTCAGTACCAGTTATGATTGAAGATCACATTGAGTATGAAGTTGAGAAAATCTTAGACAAATGAGTCCAATACTATCATACAGAATACCTAGTCAAGTGGATGGGCTATCCTGAATACGATGCTACCTGGAAATCTGCCACCAATCTCAAGAACTCTCAAGACCTCATTCAAGAGTTCGAGCAAAAGGAACTCATTGACTGCTCATAAGGTTCTCCTCTTGGATAGTAGACAACATACTCTACTGATAAGGTACATTAGGCATCAAGGCACTCTAAGGGATATAGCATCAGCAACAAGACCCACAGAAGAACTCTATAAACCCTGTAACTAATGAGGTTCGAACCAGTTCTCATCTGATCAAGATGATACTTTGGCCTTTGCCTTATACAAGGATGGCCAGTCCTTGTCAATGAGCCAATATATTTTATTTATATTTCCTTTTGGTTTTGTTTTCTTGTGTTATCTTCTAAATTCAATGAGGACATTGATTCTTAAGGAGGAGGAGATGTAACATTTTAGCATAGTTTATTTCTTTTTTCTTTATCTTCCTAGTATTTTACATAATCTTCCAGCACCTTCTAAATGATTAGAAATCCTTTCTTGGCACTAAGCCACAGCTAGAACATTCTGGTCACTTCCATTTCAGTCTTAGCTAGTCATGGAACTTCATAGAACATTGCAGATCTTTATTTGTCATTATTGCTGAGAACCTTCCTCTTAGCATTTCCATTGATTACTCAGATCCTTCTTTCATATCTTGTATAAATATTCTCTCTGTTCTCTCGAATAAAGCTCAGAATATTTTCTCTCTGAATCCACAAGATCTTCCTGAACTCTTAGTAACTCTTTGAGCTACTTTGAACTACTAGAACTAAGTTACTTCTTTATTCAAGAAGCCAGAACCATTACACTGATTATAAATTAGCTAAACTAGTTCTATCTATATATTTCTTTTCATTGAAAGTGTAGACTGAGATTACTATTATTAAAGAATCTTATAAGAGTAATGTAAGAGTATTAAAGAAAACTTTATATCTTATAAC
>RQIL01009997.1:0-11715 GCA_003951145.1 Jimgerdemannia lactiflua | reverse complement strand
CCTGTTAATTCTTTATAAAATATATCCATATATTTAAAAGATTTTCTAGTATATTTATGAATAGTTGCTAATTTAATAATATCTAAAACTTGAGATATAGTGTGATGATGCCTTTGAACCTAGTGACATCAGAACCTGAAGACTGCTGTTACTTTACAAGCCACTGATCACAAGTTGTAACTCATCTATGACTCATCTTGATCATAAGATTATCTTCATCAGAAACCCATAATGACTCATAATGACCCCAGTGGTATACTACTAACAATCAGGTAACCCTACCCCCGGACCAAAGGAGAAGACTTTCAATATTATAAAAGGAGCATTAAGAAGAGGTACAACAGCACCCACAACCAAAAAGACTTACCACAAACAAATGCCTGCCATCACCTGCCAAACAGCAAGACCAAGGAGCCACCCTGGGTCATCAGTTCAAGAACAGATATTCAATAATATTAGAAGGGCCATGAGACTGTACACTAGAAGGATCCCTAGTCTGAATAACTACACAAGGGACCCCTATCACTACACTCTGAACCACTGTGAAAAGGAAACAAGAATTTCAATGGCCATTCAATGCCTACTCATGTGGCAGGAGTAGGAGATGGGACACTACCTCCACCAAGAATTCATAAAGGCCAGCCATCAAGAAATTGCAGACACCATATGCATGGCTAGGCATAAGCAGCAATTGGCCAGAAGAATTCAGCAGATCTTCAGACATGCTCCCTGGGGTATCCCAAATCTACAGTATGTCAAGACCTCAGACATTCAAGAGCTATCAAGCCACTGGGTGGACCACTTAGAAGAAATGGTAGCAGAAGAGGCCCAATCTACCATTCCAGTTAAGAGTGAAGAAGTACAAGACTTCTGGAACTCCCTCTTAGAAGACAATCCAGACCAGTTCATCTGAGGTTTGATTGCTCTGTTCCAAGGCCCTCTTCTGAGGATTCATGCTCAACAGAACCCCACAGATGTTCTCTATTTTGTGGAGAAAAACCTCATAGACTGGAGACCACAAGAGCAGCAAGAGTACTCCATGCCTTTCACTGATGATGACATCATCAGTAGTAACATCATCACTGCTGACATCACTCCTCAAGACCAAGAAAACAGCGGCGACCCATTTGCTTTATGGGAAGAGGACTTTAATAACCTCTTGGATAGCCATGTAGAAACCTCCTCAATACCCTCAGAACTTCCAACTGAAGTCAGCTCACTGGTGGAAGTTGCAGAAAATGATTTGGCCAGACACCCTGAAGAAAATGAGGAAGAAGAAGAAGATGACATAATTCCAGTCACACTAAACTTCAGGTTAAACAGTTACAATTCTATTAGCCAAATTTGATCTAGTTAGTTAGTTGCACAAACAGTGACTGCACTTTAACTAGTCTTATTCATCACAAATAAAGGATTATCCTTATTCTACTAGTTAGTCACTTGACTTCCAAATCTGTGCTAATTCAAGAGTAGGGAATTACCAATTACTTAGCAAAATCTGCACACAACTCTGTATAAATACCCCCCCCCAAACTGCAGTGAATAAACCTCAGTCAATTGGTTTTTTATCTGAAAAATAAGTGTAAGATAAACCAACTTAAGTTTTTGAGAAACTTTGGAAAAGACTCTAAGAGCCAAGGATAACTCTTGTTCAAGACTGCCACCGACTGCTGTTAGGAAATTGCCACCACTCCGGATACCCAAGATTCAAGACTGAGTCAATTGATTTGCCATATCAACTTATATTTTTGAAGAACTTTGGTAAAAGACTCCAAGAGACTGGAATCCTGAGAACAAGACAACTAGAGCAATGATCACTCGAGGTTTGAGTTGAAGAATTTCTCTTGCCATGTTAAAGACTGCTGCTGCCAAGTTAAGGAAATCACCACTATGGATTGCTGCGAGTTTTCAAGTCAGTCAGTAATTGCTACTAAGGAAACCCACTGCCAAGTTAGAGACCCATCAGAAGACCATCAGAACGAACACCTGCTCTCAAGTTAATTGAATATCGACCTACAAAAGATTCCTGACCACCGTCACAAGCTGCTTAGTTTAAGATCACCACTCCTCCATTCCCTACATTGATCGATGATTGACTGCCCAAACTGCACCACATTAATAGACCCGCTCAGACCGCTTATTTAAGTTTTGAAAGTCCACTGCCACGTTAATCACCCCCAAGCATGTTGATAGACCATTGCCCATATTTGGACCCTTATCACCACCATGATAATCAACCTGCCTGCAAGGATAAAAGAATAACTGTCTCACTGTACTTACAAGTAGCACAATGCACTGTCCAAGTATCCACTGTCAAAATGCCCTTTGAGTATGATTGAGCTATTGACCACTGAATTAATTGAGCCATTGACAAACAAATCAGATGACATGTCATGTGACCACTGACCCATAATTGACGTGAACAATATTTAATTCTTATAATTGGGAGACTGTGCTTCACAAGTGGCACATTGAGCCATACAAGAAGTCCTATAAAGTTAGACAAAAAGCATACCACATTTTGGGGGCTCAACTGGGAATAGTTTTCTAAAGACTTAATCTTTTGGCTTAAGAACCCAGCAGTTACAGTGGAGAATTCAGCAGGACCTACTCAGCAACAAGACCAGGGCCAACAACAGCCCTCTTTAGTAGAAAAGAAAGCACACACCATCATCAGGACAGCAGCCAGATCCCTGTTCAAAAATAGAAAGTAGAAAACTGAATCAGAGAAAAGAAGTGACCCAGACTATGGTTTAACTTCAAGAGAAAGGAGACAACTCAGAGGACAACCAGAACCCCTCCTGATCCAAGACCTAGAATAAGACCTTCCTGAAGAATACCAGACCTGAATCTACAGAAAAAACTCAGTTGGGAATGATTATATTTCTACAGTTATCAACCAAGCTACCCTATTAGATCAAGTATATTTTCAAACATCAGAAGGAGAGGAAGACTACCATCCATACAACTCAAGAGATGAGTTTATTTACCACCATTTAGACAGCTTCACAGACTTCCAGCAAGGTGAACAGGACCTCACTACTTCACAACAGCAAGGATCAGACAAGTTCAACATTAGTTATATCAGCCCTCTAGCATCTTCAATTACCCAAGCCCCTGCACCTTAGTCACTTACACCCCAGCACAATCCTCAAGAAACAAGGAACACCAGCCCTCCTAGTCCCCCATTGTTCAATAGCCACCACCAATCTACCAGAGGATTCCCACCACCACCAAGAATCTCTACCCCAGTATTGATCAGAAGAGCTAGATCTCCTACACCACCAAGACACTGCTCTCTGCCTGTACCCCCTGTACATCAAGCACCTTCCCCACCCCCATAAGGACTATCAAGGAACAATACCCCTGAACTAGTCTCAGACAGTGAGAACAGTAAAGATGAGCAAGATATGAGCTACCTACAGAAGTTCCATGGTGCAGATAATAAAGACATCAAGGAGTTTATTGGAGAAATCGAAGTACAAGCAGCAGCCTAACAATGGGATGCAGAAAGCTTAGCATTGTGGAGTTACTTTTGAGAGGCCCAGCCATCCAAAAATACAATCAAGCCAAACATAATGGAGGAGAAATCCATAGGGCTGAACAAGAAGCTCACCTTGTAGCAAATGGACATCATGCACAAAGATTCTTCATCCATAGAGGCTGGCTCCAAGCCCAGTTCAATGGCCTTGAATGCCAACAAGAAGCACAAGAAGCCCTGACCTACATGACCCAAGAAGTTAATGAAACCCCAAAGAGTTTCTACCATCATATCCAAGCACAGATGATTAAGGCAAACTTGCAACCTGTAGTCCAACTGGCACTAACTTCAACTACCTTTCTCAATGGCCTAGGATATCAGAGTATCGAGGAATAAGTTGCTGGAGCACAAGGATGCTAGGAGGCAAACTACAGACCAGCCCAGCAAGTACATGTTCACCATAAACCTGCTAGAGTCAAGGCCCCAAGATCCCAAGGATCTACAGCAGAACAAGAGTATGCATTTCTCAGAGCCTGGCTGGTCAACTACAAGAACAGACTCCCATCAGCCCAATTCAGTCAACAGCCACAGCAACAGCAGCAGCTGCCAAGGCTACAAGAGGACCCAATGACCATACTCACCAAATAGATGAAGGACTTAGCCATCGCAGTAACACAGCTGAAGAATCAAGAAGGGAGACAACAAGATTACCATCATGATAATGGGCAAGACTACCAAAAACAGGACAATAGGAGTTCCTCTCAGGCACCCTCAGCTGCAACTGCAGGCTCAGTTACAACAGGCTCCCATGCTCCTACCTGTTTCTACTGTGGAAATCAAGGCCACATTCAAAGGCACTGCCCAAGGAAACAAGCTACTTAGTTCAATGACAGAAATGTCAATCTCATTCAAATGGACAAAGAGATCTGCCAAATGGAAGAAGAAACTGCCTGGCTTCGGGACCAAGGAGACACCCCCTCATATTATGAAGCCTACCCCTCTAAGGTAACTTGGAAGGCAGCACCTGCTCAGACCAGAGGACAAGGAAGACCCCCAAAGACCCCACCCCCATTGCCAGTAATGGTGTCAACAGGCAAGCACTCTAGACATGGCCATTCTTCCTCAGATACTCTACATGAGAAGGGTAAGAGAGTTAGAAAAGACACCCCTGAAGCAGAAGCAAGACCATCTAGGATGACCCTGAGTGTCACTCTGCCTGACCTCGAGGAAGATGAACACATGGGTGTAGAATCTTCAGGCAATGAGTTGCTTATCAGAAATGAGAAACTCTGCCCAGGATCTAGAAACAGAAGGAGCAGCAGGCCCCATGAAGCAGCCTTCCTTTGGGATCAAATCTGCACTCAAGATGCAGGCCTCACAGTCGAGCAAGTCCTCAAGAATGCACCAGAAGTTAGGTGAAAATTCCTGAAGGAAGCCAAGGAGGATACCAAGAGACTTTCTGTCCAAGAACCACACATACAATAGCCAAGCACTATCCATATGGTGTATGAAAATCGGCACCAAGAACACCAATCCACAAGGCTTGCAAGTAGAAAAGTACATGGAGAAAATGCCCAGATTCTCATTGACACAGGAGCAGCAGTCTGTCTCATCACCCAGAGAATGCTTGAAAGAATCAGTTGGAGAATTGATGAAGGAACCAAAGCAAGAGTCATCATGGCAGATGGATCAGCATCTACCCCCCTTGGACTTGTGCGAGACATCCCCATTCAAGTAGGGAAAGCCTGCCTTAATGTCCCCCAAGCTGTTGTGACCCCAGCAACCTCCTATGACCTGATCCTAGGAACAGATTGGATGCTCTAAGTTGGAGCCAATATAGATATCAGAAGGCAACTCCTAGTCTTTACCATTCATGGACAGAAGCACAAAGTACCCATTGAGTCAAGAGGATCATCAAGGAAAGCAAGTCAAGCCTCTGAGACAGAATGGCAAGGACATGGCGAAACATCCACTACCACCAAGGATGAGAATGAGAGTGAAGCAAATTTCCTGCAAGAATTGGGGAGTGACTTCGATACCCCTAGAGATCAAGATAGTGGACCAGAAGAATCCTTTGTTGGGGTCATTGACATTGAAGGCCTACAATCAAGGATTGATGGAGACAACAATGAAAGAGCAGCATGCAAGTTTGCAGGACCATCTACATAACCACCACCTCCATTGGTAGAAAATCAAATTATGCCAGCCTTTTGCCTAGGCAAGTGTGAGTATTTCAACTGCTTCTACTCACCAAGAGATGATTGTATCAACTGCCAAACCTGGTCATTAAGAAGGTTCCAATGCCAGCTATTGAGGACAAAGATGAATTGAGACAAGCACCAGTTCCCATCAGAGCAACTCCAAAGACCTTCAAGAAGACTTACTAAGAATAACAGAAGGTTCTTTCCTGGCAGCCTGTGGAAACTCTCACAATTGAAAAAGATAGCAACAGTTTCTACACCATCACCCGAGCTATCCAGATTACCCTGCCCACCTATGATAAGTACCAGAAGAGATACCCCACCAGCAAGGAAGTCAAGGAGCGAAATGAAGGCTTTGTCAAGAAAGGACACTGTGATTGTGGAAAGACTTTCACTTGTTACTGGTGTGAACATCAAAGTGTTTATCTTAGTGAAGATGTTTACAGAATCCAATGGACCTGCCAAAAATGCAAAGAGATCAACCACAAAGAAAATTGCAAAGCAAAGAACAAGACCACCATCTGAGACCTACCATTGGAAATTCTGGCCATCATCCATTGGCATTGCCACTCATATGAAGGAAATCAAGGAGTCAATCTTGCCTTCACTCTCATATTAGCATCCTATTACCAGAGATTTATCCCAAGATTTTCAGACAAGGCAGCACTACTCCAAGAGATCTCTAAAAAGGATCAACCATTCTACTGGAAGGAAGATCAGCAGAAGTCATTTGATCTACTCAAGAAAGCCCTTACTGAAGCCCCTGTTCTGGTGCAGCCAAATTTTGACAAACCATTCATCCTGGCAACTGATGCTTCTGCCCTTGGACTTGGATCAATTCTATCCCAGCAAGAGGACTAGAAGAAGGAACATGTCATTGAGTATGCTAGTAAGGCCACAAATGAGACTCAGGCAAACTATGGCACCACTAAACTAGAATGCCTTGCAGTAGTATGGGTAGTAGATCACTTCAGACATTATCTCTTAGGAAAGAGATATGCCCTTATCATAGACCATCATGCCCTCCATTGGTTGTTCAAGAAACCAGAGCCCTCAGGAATCTTTATCAGATAGATCATGTCTCTGTAAGAATATCAGTTCACCATTGTCTACAAGAAGGGTATCAAGAATTCCAATGTGGATACCTTGTCAAGAATCCCATAAACTTAAGAAGGAAAGGAGCCTCCATGAGAGAAGGCTCTTTTCTGCTCTCCCAAATGAACCAAGAATTACACCTTGCCCTCACCTGGAGCCTGCATCATAGGAGCTTCAAGAAAGGAATCCAGCCAGCTCACAAGCTGTTTATCCAGTGAAATATCAAGAAATTTCAAGGAGGCAATAGTGAACTTTGGAGTGTAGAAGAAGATAGATACACCCAAGTCAAAAGAGAAGATGAGATATTAAGAATACCCACAGTCAACCATGATCAGAATGCACACCAAGGAATTGGAGCTACCATTGCCAGAATCAAGAAAAGATACTGGTGGCCCAAGATGAGGAAACCAATTTCCACACACATTCAACAATGTGACACTTGCCAGAGATACCGACAAAAGCCAACTGACAAAGCACCATTAATGCCAATCCCAGCCCCAGCCAGAGTATTCCAGAGACTGAGAATTGACATTATTGGACCCCTACCAGTAACTTGCCAAGGAAGACACTAAATCCTCACTTGAAGACCACCTGATGAAATGGCCTGAAGCCTTTGCCATTGAGACCACTGATGCTCAGACAATCATTGGAATCCAGTATGATGAAATTTCCAGTCACCATGGTATCCCTCAAGAAATCATCACAGACTAAGGTTGAGAATTTGTCAATAAAGCAATGAAGACCTTTGCAAGTAACTTTAAGATCAAGCTGCAGCAAACAACAGCTTACCACCCACAGGTGAATGGACTCACCAAGCAATTGAACCAAACCATCAAGTGAGGTCTCAGTAGAACTCAAGATCAACTGAACTGGGATATCTACCTCCCAGCAATCCTGTTCAGTATCCACACCTCAAAAGCCACTGCCACTCAACAGACCCTATTCTATCTAGTATACAGTTGAGAGGCACAAGATCCTGCTGAACCAGTCCAACCAAATTTGACAAAATGAGTCACCAAGGAGATCACCCAGTTGTACAAAGTATGCCAGCAAGTACAAAGATTTATAACACAAGCACAAGAACAGCAAAATAAGTACTATGACCACAAAGCTGACTTGGAGTCCCTGCTCATTGGACAACAAGTCTTGGTTTACTGGACCATCATAGAAGGAAACTGAAGTGCTAAGCTTGAACTGAAATGGAAAGGACCCTATCTCATACACCAAATGTTTGCAAACTACACTTATCAACTCAAGACCCTAGACAGAGTTATTCTCAAGATGAAGATACACTGCAACCACATCAGACTATACCATCTGAGGGAGACAAAATACATTGACCAATCTCTGTATTGAGTTCCTTGAATTGTTGATAACATATAGCAATAACCAGTGCCTTAAGCATTGGAAGTTTACTTTGGGGCCCTGGAACTAGCAGAACATCTAGTGTACTGAAGAATACTGAAATGAAGATACTAGCTGGGTTCAAACCCCTCTCAGATGGTTAGTTCAGTAATAGGCCCTTTGCCCTTTACAAGGATGGCCAGTCCCCACCAATGCACCAACAACCTGTTCTTTGGAGAAATCAAGATACCGCAATCTCTGTGTAACTCACTGCTGAGGATGGCTCTAATTTTACAAGGAGCAGATGTGATGATACCTTTGAACCTGGTGATATCAGAACCTGAAGACTGCTGTTACTTTACAAGCCACTAATCACAAGTTGTGACTTACCCATGACTCATCTTGATCATAAGATAATCTTTTTCAGAAACTCATAATAACTCATAATGACCCTTAGGTAATATCAACTGAGATTACGAGTCAATGGATATACATCAATTAGTTACTTGTGGTTGCAGGTTAGGAGTGGGCAGAGAGGTCTTACATTGCATATATACTGGTTCTAGACATTTAGCGCTAAAGACATTTTACACCTCTATGCAATTTATGTATGCTAGATAGACATCACTGCTCTTACACACTGGCCACTCAGCAGAATAACTTAGTTATCTGCTTTACCACTTGTTCACTCTACCACTCATCTCTCTTTTTCTTGCATGCCTCAAGTCATTAACACTTGTATCCTGTGCTGATTTGACCCCTCTTCATGTGGCCAACATGAAGTCGGCTCTCCAGCATGCCTACATTGCATCAACCTTCCTTTTAACTAGTGAGTTCTATGCTTTCTTCGCGATGGTTCCATGGAACATACCATTGATGCAGTCTTTGTAGCATCTTATCTCATGGATATTCAATCCCAAACCACAGAGGAGGATACCATGAGCAGTTCTGCCACATGCCGCTCAATGCATATTTCTACTTGCGTAGCATCCAAATGGCCTGGCCCTACACCCTCCCCTGTCCTGAATGATATTATAGACCATTTTGCCAAACAAGACTGCTGCTTCGACGACCTCTTCAATCTATTCTGCTCTGATCACAATTCTGCCCCTCAACCAATTTACTCAGCACAACCTTCTTCTACTAAAGGCAGAGTCTCCCTCGACTGCGCTGCCACCTCATTCTTTGCTGCACTGTCAGCCACCCCCTCCTGCTTATCCCACCAGATCCTGATGCATTGGCTGGTGAGTTTCCATCTCTTTCTTTACTGGCCACAGTCATATTGGGCATCAATCTCTCCTTGAAATACAGCTATGTCAACCAGTGCCTACTGGCCATGGTGATCAATAACTTGTTCCTGGTGATGGTACTTGGTTGGCTACTGGAACACCACCCGACATCAGGAGTCCCAATATGGGATCTCCAATTTGTCGAATCTCTGGATGATTCAGGCACATACATTATTACCAAGAAAGCTACATCTCTATCCAAGGATCTCCCTGACATCCCCACCTTCATCTCCAGTTTACTCACCTACTTCAGCATTGTCCATGATGCCCACCTGCGTCTGACTGAACCCACATCATTCCTCTCTTACACCATCAACTTTGTCTCTCTTGCAAGAATGTTGCTCTGGCATGCCCTCCTTGACTATCACATTGCCTTCCACAATATATGCATCACTGAAGTCACCCACAATGACATCTTGACTGAATGGTGCCACTGGTGGGCTAAACATGACACCAATCTATTCATGTCCCTGAGTCTCCATCAGAAGCCACTGGTACCTGTTTCTACTGCAGCTTCATTTTCCAAAGCATTGTCTCACTTATGCCAGATCTCTTGCTCATCTTTCTCTAATCGCAGCCCCAGTCCCTCCAAAATCCCACCGGTGTGCCATAACTTCAATGGATCCCTCTTTGATGGCACCCCAATGCAAGATCCTGGCTGCTGCTGGTGTAAGTGCATCTACATACATGTATGCTTGAAATGAGGCCTGGACAACTCTTGGATGGACTGCCCTGACAATCCCTTGAAACAACCCTAGGAACTTGCCCCCGACCATACAATACCCACCAGCAATACCACTCACCAACTGGCTCCAAACACTTTTCTCTGTCGCCCCCTCTCCCAGCCCCTCAACACTGCTTCCTCCAAAATCCAGGCTCACTTCCCTCCACTCACCACTGCCCTTCAGCTGTCTGCCTAGTCATGAGCCCTCACCACATACCCAGACCAGGACCTCGCCTATACTGCCATTGACACAATCTCTCAAGGTGTTCTCATGGGCTTCAATGGTACCTGATGTCGTCATATCAGTTATAATCATCAATCTGTGATTGCACATGCTGAGGCAGTCTCTATGGACATCACATGGGAGGTAGCAGCAGGTCATATCTATGGCCCATTCTCAACCCTGCCATTTCTCTTATTCCGCTCCTCACCCCTGGGCACTGTCACCAAGAAGAATTCATCCCCAAATAGCAATGCATCCACGACCTCTCCTGGCCTCAACATGGCTCCTCTGTCAATGCTGGTATTGATATGACACATTTTGCATGTCTTATATATGCTTTGATGATGGATTAGATCTTATTCAGCACTTTGGCCAGAGCTGTCTACTATCTAAAGTCGACCTCACTGATGCATTCCATCATATATACATCCACCCCTCTGACTGGGAATTACTTAGATTCAAATGGCTTGGTCAATATTATTTCAACCTCTGCCTCCCATTCGGCGCTGGCTCATCCCTGTTCCTATTCAATATTTTCACCGAACTGCTTACATAGATTGCTCATCAACAAGGCCTCCGTCATCTACTCTGGACAGAATCTGGAGGAGAGTTGAGGGGCTGACGGTTCTGGGAGTGAATTGGAAAGTGGGTGCATTCGCAGATGATATGGTGGTGGGCCTGGGTATGGTGGCAGATGTCATGGAGCTTAAGGAGGCAGTGGGTTGGTATGAATAATGCTCTGGGCAGAAGTTGAACTGGCACAAGTGTGAGACAATGGTCTTGGGTAATGGGCTGGTAGGTGGGGACATTATAGGAACAATTGTCCCCCATGGGGAGGTGGGGGGTATCTGGGAATCTTCCTCTCAGTATATGGGTCGGTCCTGCCAAAGGCCTGGTGGGAGGCTAAGGTGAAGGTGTGGGGTGATGTACTTAGGAGCTGGGGAGGGCGACACATCTCCCTGGCTGGAAGGGTGACCATCCTGAATGTATACTGGATGCCAAAGATGTGGTACATGGCATACCATCTGGACTTTCTGGCATGGGTGGTCAAGAGGCTGCTGAAACTGGCAAGAGATTGGATCTGGGCTGGCCACCAGAGTCAGATTAAGTGGGAAGTCCTGGCGATGACAGTGGAAAGAGGGGGACTGGGGCTGGTGGACTTCCCGAAGAGGTTGCATTGCTTGTGGGCTTGGTGGCTGAAGAGAGCAGCGATGCTGAAAGGGGGCGGGTGGGTCCCGCTTATGCAGAAGGTGTGGGAGGCGAGGTTTGCCCCCTGGGGGTCGGTGGGGGACCACTCTACATTGGTGGAGGGGGGGGGTAGCCGAAGGCTCCGGTATAGGGGGTTCTGGTGGGGGGTG
>RQIL01009986.1:0-11715 GCA_003951145.1 Jimgerdemannia lactiflua | reverse complement strand
AAAGAAACCCGAATTTTAATACTTTTGCTCAATAAGATATTATAATATGCACAATTGATGACATCAGAATATGGAGCACCAGTGACTGCCAAGATCAGACAACATATGGCATGACAATCAAATAAACAACCTAATACATCAAGTAACCATCCTAAAGAAGCAATGATAATCTGAGCCAAAATAAAGAATACATTATTTAAGTAATCTAGCCCTGACCTCTGGAATCAGTACCAAAGAACAAAGTAACTACCATACAATGCTCTCCACTCACCACTCCAACCAGACCTCCCACTACTCTACTTATTTGCCTAGCCTAAAGACCCTGATCTTTGAAGCTATCAAGAAGGATATTTGGTGCCCTGATATCTCTGAACATCTGAACTTCTACACTGAGGATCTTGGGTACTATATTAATTATTAGTACATAATGACCCAACAGCTCAAAGATATTACTGAATGGATGACTCTCTGGCATGACTATGAAATCAGACACCACCTTCACAATGAAACCCAAAAAGATGACTGGGAAGACCTCATTACCGAATTGTTAACTACCAGCCAGCTGATCAAGAGAGCCCTTTACACCCATCAGATATTCCATCACATTTCCTGGGCCATAGCACATTTGCAAGGAGTAACTATTGGAAACCTCACCCACCTAACAATTGAGGAAGCTGATTGGATAGAAGCTGAAGTAGCCAATTATATTGGTAGTAACTGGGTCGCCATAAAAAGTTAACAGACCAAGCCCACTCAACCTGGTTTCCACACCACACCCCTCTGAGACAACCATCAAGATCACCTAATAAGTCTAATGGAAATCTTCAAAGGACCACTCATTACTAACACAGCACCCATTGGAGCAACCCCAACCACCAATAATCCTGTTAGCTACACTTTGCATCATATTATTTGAGAGCCAAATCAAGAAGTCCCAGAAGTCTCTAACCAAGAGGTAGAAGAATCTCAAGGCTCTGTCTCTGAAGCCTCTACTACCAATACTGAAACTGAAGGATCTGAGGAAGAAGGGAAACTAATAACCTACCAATCCTCCATCTGCCTTCAGACAGTTCAAGGGTTGGAGAATATTGTTGAAGATTATTAGCCACAATTCTACCCCCTCACCTCCTGGCTGGTGCTTCCTCTCTTTGAAGAGCAGAATGAAGAAGTCACAACTCAGCAAGATGATTTGCTTGCCACTGATGAGGGTACTATACCATTTAAAGCTGATAAACATCCCTATATTGAATTCAGCCAGCTAATATTTTTGTCAGCAACCTCAACCCTCATATCAGCAGAGTAAACATCTGTCACATCTGTATTTAGAGTAAACATCCATCACATCCATATTCAGAGTAAACATCTGTCACATCTATATTCAGAGTAAATATCTGTTGCATCCGTATTCAGAGTAAACATCTGTCACATCTGTATCCAGTATAAATATCTTAGTCACTTATATCCAGCAAATTTGTATAAATAATCCAGTATTCTGGGAGTGAATAAACCCTCAGTCAATTGGCTTTTATCTGAACAATATCAAAGTCTATAAAAGATAAACCAACTTAAGTTTTCAAGAAACTTTGGGAAAAGACTCCAAGAGCCAAGGAAAACTTTTGTTCAAGACTACCACTAAGAAACTGCCATTACAGTATAGAGACTGCCAGGAAAACCACCAGGAAAACCACCACCAAGTTACAGAAATGAGTGCTATTCAAGATTCAAGACCCCGAGTCCATTGGTTTAACAGTCAACTTAAGTTCTGAAAGATGAGAAGTCAAGTGTAAGAATTTGGGAAAGACTCAACCACCAGGAAACTATCACCAAGATCCCATTAGCCTGACCACCCATTCGAACTATGCATTCAGACCAACTACTCATTCAGACAGCACATTCATGATTCAAGATCTAAGACCCAAACATTCAGGTATTAAGACTCCAGAAACCCAGCCAAGGAACCCAAAGATACTTGATTATCACTTACCACTACAGCCACCATTCATCTGTCATCCTCAAGTTAACGAGTCAAACGTATGAGTGAGCTGTCAACCTCCATTTTCCACCTCCACACTGTGCTACAAGCCATCAAAATCCAAGAGATACTGACTATCACACACAATAATCAACCTACATATTGAGCCTACGAGCCCCAAGTAATCATCAGTAACCACCATTTTCCATAAATGATTGAGCCATCATCCATTGTCTACTGCATAATTGAGCCATTGAACCAAACATCTGCTATCAACTTCAACATACAAATCAAATGATCTGATCACATAACTATCTACTCGGAGATCTCTTTTCATCTCAATATACATACTGTGTGCTTCATAAGTGGCACATTGAGCTGTGCTTGAAGCATATAGTTAAACAAAATGCATGCCACATTTTGGGGGCTCAACTGGGAATAGTTTTCTTAAAGACTTGATCTTTTGGCTCAAGAACTCAGCAGCTATCTACATTGGAGACCTCAGAAGAACCTAGCCAGCAACAAGTTCAGGGACAGCCCTCTTCAGCAGAAAAGAAGGCCACACCATTGTCAGAACAGTAGCCAGAACTCTGTTCAGAAGTAGTAGCCAGAAAACCAAATCAGAAGACAGAAGTGACTCAGATTATAACTTGACCTTAAGGGAAAGAAGATGACTCAGAGGACAACCAGAACCCCTTCAGCTTCAAGACTTAGAAGAAGACCTTCCTGAGGAGTACCAGATCTGAATCTATAGGAAGAACTCAGGCTGGAGTGACTACATCACCACAGCCATCAATTAAGCCACTCCTCTAGACTGAGTTTACTTTGAAACATCTGAAGGAGAAGAGGACTACTATCCATATTACCTAGAAGACAAGTTCAATCTATATCACCATACAGACAGCAATCCAGACTTCTAGTAAGATGAACAGGACCTCACTACATTACAACAGCAAGGGGCAGACAAGTTCAACATCAGTTATATCAGCCCCCTAGCACTTTCAATTACCTGAGCCTTGGCACCTTGGTCCCTTACTCCCCACCACTACCCAAAAGAGATAAGAAATGGCACTTCTTTTGGAGCCTCAGCATTCAACAGCCACTACTAGTCAATTAGGAAATCACCACCTTCAAGAACCTATACTCTGGCCTTAATTAGAAGACCCAGATCCCCTACTCCACTAAGACACCACCCTCTACCAGTACTCCCTATACATCCAGCACCATTACCATCTCCTTCTCCACAAGGAACCTCAAGGAATACAACCCCCAGACCAAACTCAGACTATGAAGATAGTGAAGATAAGCCAGACATGAGTTACCTCCAGAAGTTTTATAGAGCAATAGTGAAGATATCAAGGAGTTCATCAGAGAAATTGAGGTGCATGTAGCTGCTAAGCAGAGAGATGCCCAAAGATAACTTAGAATCATTGAATCACTCATAAGAGGCCCAACCCTACAGAGATATAACCAAGCCAAGGAGAGATCTATAGATAAGAACATATCAACTACCTTCAGAATAGAGACTATCCTGAAAGATGCATCAACTACAAGAATGGGCTCTGCACTCAGTTCAATGGTCTTAAGTATTAATAAGAAGCATAAGAGGCCTTAACCTACATAAGTAAAGTAGCCAACAAAACCCTGAAGAGTTTCTACTACTAGATCCAAGCTCAAATGATCCATTCAGCCTGCAGTCCAACTGGCACTAGCTTCTACTATCTTTCTTAATGGCCTATTCTAGAGCTCTGAAGGCAAGTTATCAGGATGGGATATTGGAGAATTGAGCAGTAAGTTGCTGGAGCACAAGGATGTTGGGAAGCAGATTGCAGACCAGCCCAGCAAGAGCACCATGAGTCAGCTAGAGTTGAACCCCCAAGAACTCAAGGGACCACTACAGTAGAACAGAAGAATGCATTCCTCAGAGTCTGGTTGGCCAACTAAGAGAACAGACCCCCACCTTCAACTCCAGCCCAATTTAGTCAACAGCCACAGTAACAGCAGCTACCACCAAAAGCTCAGGAAGACTCTATGGCCATGCTCACTAAGCAGATGAAGGATCTAGCCATTGCAGTAGCACAGCTGAAGAACTAAGGTAGAAGATAATAAGATTACTATCACAGACCAGACTACTGACAACAAGACAACAGAAGTCCTTCTCAAGCACCCCCAGCCACAACTGTAGGCTCAGCTATAACAGGTCTCCATGCTCTCATCTGTTTCTACTGTAGAAATCAAGGCCACATCTAAAGCCACTGCCCAAGGAAGTAAGCTACTCAGTCTAATAACAGAAATATCAACCTCATTCAGATGGATGAAGAGATATGGGAAATGGAAGAAGAAGCAGCTGGCTTTATGGCCAAAATGACACCTACCCACATCACAAAACCCCGGTACCATACATTGAGTACTTTTAAGTACCTGTGTCATACTTTGAGTACCTGCGTCATACTTTTGAGTACCTGCAGCATACATTAAGTACATATGTATGCCAAGTATGTCATGTATGGGACGTGGTTTTATGATGCATACTATGAAGCCTTTCCATCTAAGGTGACTTGGGATACTGCCCCAGTACAGACCAGAGGATGAGGAAGACTACTAAGGACCCCACTCCCACCACCTCTACCAGTGACCATATCTACAAGTAAGCACCCAAGATATAGATATTCTTCATCAGATACTCTCCAGGAAAATGACAAGTAAGTCAGAAGAGACACCCCTGAGCCTGAGGCTGGACCATTAAGAGTATCAAGGACAACTTTCCTGCCTGATCTTGAAGAAGATGAATATATGAGTATGGAATCCTCAGCAGATGAGATGCCTATCAGGAATGAGAAATTTCATCCCTAAGATACCAGATACCAGAGAAGTATCAAACCCCATGCACCAGCCTCACTTGGGACCAGATCTGTCAATAGAATGCAGGCCTCACCATCAAGCAAGTCCTCAAGAATGCCCCAGAAGTGAGATGAAAATTCCTGAAGGAAGCCAAAGAGGAAACCAAGAGACTTTCTGTTCAAGGTCCACAGATGCAAGAACCCAGCACTATCCATATAGTGCATGAAAATCAATTACAAGAACACCAATTCACAAGACTCACAAATGGAAAGGTACATGGAGAAAATGCCCAAATTCTTGTCGATACTGGAGCAGCAGTCTGCATCATTACCTAAAGAATGTTGGAGAAAATCAGATGGAGAATTGACAAAGGGATAAAGGCAAGAGTTATCATGGCAGATGGATCAGCATTTACTCCTCTTGGACTTGTACAAGATATCTCCATTCAAGTGAGGAAAGTCTGTCTCAATGTACCTCAAGCCATTGTAACCCCTGCAACATCCTATGACCTAATCTTGAAAACAGACTGGCTGCACCAAGTTAAGCAAATGTAAATATCAAGAGACAACTCCTAGTCTTTACCTTCCATAGACAGAAGTACAAGGTGCCAATCAAGTCAAGAGGATCTTCAAGGAAGATGAGCCAAGCCTCAGAGACAGAATGGCAAGGACACAGTGATACCTCTACTACAATGGAAGACAAAAGTGAGGCCAATTTCCTGCAAGAGCTAGGAAGTGATTTCAATGCTCCCAGAGATTGAGATAGCGAACCAGAAGAACCCTTTGTCAGAGTCATTGATATTGAAGGTATAGCAGTAAGTATTGACAGAGTCAATAATGAAAGAGCAGCACTCAAGTGTATAGAACCATCTATGCAACCACCATCCCCACTGACAGAAAACCAAATCATGTAAGCCTTCCACCTAGGCATGTGTGAGCACTTCAACTGCTTATACTCACCAAGGGACAACTGCAGTACCTGCTGAGTCCTGGATCTCAAGAAGGTTTCAATGCCAGCTATCAATAATAAGAGTGAATTGAAATGAGCACTGGTCCATAGTCAAGTATAACCTCCAACCCCAAAGTCCTTCAAGAAGACCTATCAAGAACAACAGAAAGTCCTTTCCCATCAATCTGTAGAGACTCTTATAATCAAAAGAGACAGCAACAGTTTCTACACTATTATCTGAGCTCTTCAGATCACTCTGCCCACCTATGACAAGTATCAGAAGAGATACCCAACCAGCAAGAAAGTTAAAGAGCAGAATGAGGACTTTGTCAAGAAAGGACACTGTAATTGCAGAAAGACCTTTACCTGTTACTAGTGCAAACATAGAAGTGTTCACCTTAGTGAGGACATCCACAAGAGCTGAGTCAAGAGAAAGGACCCCACCCTGCAAGAACCCTGAATCTGATGGGCCTGCCAAAAATGCAAGGAGATCAACCATGAAGAAGACTGCAAGGCCAAGAATAAGACTACTATCTGGAACCTACCACTGGAAGTTCTTACTATCATTTGATGGTATTGCTGCCCACATCAAGATGAACAAGGAGTCAACCTTGCCTTTATCCTCATGGAAGCCCTGGACCCCCTTAGAAGGACTAGATTTAACTATATGAGAAACCCAAAGACAGGAGTACATTGGCCATTCTTTAAGCCAGAATGAATAGAGTTCTCACCCACAATTATAGCTACTGAAGCACTATTTCTCAAGACTTAGCCAGTAATCCAAGTCAAGTTGCTCTCACCCTGGGCTCAGCCCCCTCTTACACAAACAGAAGGATCAGTTGGATATGACCTCTACCTCCCAAACTAGACAACAATCCAACCCAGAAGCACCAGGACCTTAGACCTTCTAATTGCTCTTGCCATACTACCAGGACTCTATAGGCAACTGGCATTAAGATCATCCCTAGCAGCTGAAGGAATTACCATGGAAGGAAGAGTCTTCAACCAGGACTACTAAGGTCCTCTGAAGGTAATCATTCACAACAATGGAAGAAATCATTGATACTTCAGCCCCTTGAAGGCCATCTGTCAAATCCTCTTCATTAAGACTTTGCAGCCCACCATTCAAGAAGTAGAGCAGCTGGACAGCACCAAGAGAGGACAAGGAGACTTTGGAAGCACCAACAGAGACCACCAGGCACCACCCATCGAGGTCCATGTAGCAAGAGTTGCCCAGTTCAGACAAATGAGAACCCATATCTACCACCTCATTCAGGCAAGAGAAGACATCATTCTGCAGCCTTATCAGCAAAGAGGCCTCGATGTGCACCTCCCAGTAGAAGCTGACAACCTAATATTCAAGCCATCAATAGAGCTTTGAGAAAAGTATCACCTGCTCTTGGCTGAGAAACGAATTCATGACCAGATGTCACCAATCCACATTCCTATCAGAAACATAGACTTCAAAGTGATCACTATTCTCAAAGAAACAATACTGGAATATTTTGAACCACTGATAGACACCTACAAGGAAGAAGTCTATAAATTTTTGGGAAATGGCAAGCCCTCTCTGGTGAGACTAACAGTATCAGAGAGGAAGACTCTGCAATCAAAGCTGTCAACAATGAGACAACCCTAACCAAGGACTAGCAATAACAGATACAGGAGTTGATAGAAGAATATAAGGATATATTTATCACCATATACAATAACTTCCCACCATACTAATACAGAGAGCACCTTATACATACTGGAGATGCAAAACCAATCCAACATTGACCCTACTGAATACCATACCACTTGATCGAATTTGAACAACAACATATAGATGAAATGCTACAAAATGGAGTTATCAGACCCTCATCAAGCCCCTGGGCTTCACTGGCAATCATTGCACCAAAGAAAGGAGGATGGAGATTAGTCGTGGACTTCAGGAAACTCAACAAGGTCACTACAGAAGACACCTACCCACTGCCGAGAATCAATGACCTCCTCAATGCCCTCAGAAAAGCCAAGTACATGACCACTACTAACCAGTTCCAAGGATTTCAAGTAATCCCCATTGCCAAGGAAGATATCTGCAAGACAATCTTTAAGAACTAGACAAGGACAGTATGAATACCTATGAATGCCATTTAGACTCTGCAATGCACTAGCCTCATTCCAACAAATGATAAACTCTGTCTACCAGGACCTTATCAGAAGAAATGTGCTAGTCTACATAGATGATGTAATTATCTATTTTGAGACATTCAAGCAACACTTGCAAGATCTCTGTGAAGTATTCAATACTATCTGAAGCTCAGGACTCAGACTTTATGCCAAGAAGTACTTCTTTGAGAAATACCAAGTCGAATATCTGGGATATATTGTCTCAGCTCAAGGCACACATGCTGACCCCCACAAGGTGGAGAAAGTCAAGAACTACCCAACCCCCATCTCGGCAAAAGAGACCCTGTCTTTTCTTATATTAGCATCCTACTACTGGCAATTTATCTCAAAGTTCTCAGACAAGGCAGCACCTCTCAGAATTATCTCCAAGAAAGACCAATCATTCTACTGGAAGAAAGACCAGCAAAAGTTATTTGATCTACTCAAGAAGGCCCTTACCAAAGCACCTGTTCTGGTGTGACCAGATTTCAACAAGCCCTTCATCCTTGCAACTAACTAGGACTGGGATCAATCCTGTCTCAGCAAGATGACCACATGAGAGAGCATATTATCAAATATGCTAGCAAGGCTACAAATGAATAACAGGCGAACTATGGAGCCACCAGGTTGGAATGCCTAGCAGTAGTATAGGCAGTAGACTACTTCCAACACTATCTCTTGAGAAAGAGATTTACCCTCATCACAGACCATCAAGCCCTAAAATGGTTGTTCAAGAAGCCAGAGCTCTCAGGAATCTTTGCCAGATGGATCATATCCTTACAAAAGTACCAGTTCACTATCGATTCCAAGAAAGGTGCAAAGAATTTCAATGTCAATACTCTGTCAAGAATCCCCCATACTCAACAAGAAGGGAAGGAGCCCCCACAAGAGTAGGCTGCTTCCCACTCACTCAAATGAACCAAGAACTATGCCTTGCCCTCACCTGGAGCCTGCACAATAGGAGCTTCAAGAAAGGAATACAGCCTGTCTACAAGCTATTCATCTAAAGGAATCTCAAGAAATTTCAAGAAGACAATGGTAAACTTTAGAGAGTGGAAGGAGATCGATACACCCAAGTCCCAAGAGAAGATGAAATACCAAAAATCCTGACAACAAATCATGACCAGAATACACACTGAGGAATTGGTGCCACTATTGCAAGAATCAAGAAGTGATACTGGTGGCCCAAGATAAGGAAACAAATTTCAACCCACATTCAACAATATGATACCTGCCAAAGATACTGACAGAAACCTACTGTAATAGGTCACAGAAATCATACCATTCGAAATTGCCACTTAGCCATATACCATATCAAGTACACTAAGTAACCAAGACTACTTTACTGTGCCAATCTGTATAAATAACCAGACATACCAAAAGAAGATGTTTACCCATAGAGGACCTGGACACTGTATAGCACCTGTACACTGTATAGCACCTGAACACTTGTACCAGAACAGAAATATCTGATATAAATAGCATTCTATAGTTAGCCAGATAGCAACCAGGTAGCAACCACAATGTATAAAATACCCCAGAGATAAGAGTGAATAAACCTCAGTTCCGAAATTGAATCCAAAGCAAAAGATAAGTCTGCCTACAACACTTTGAGGGATATGCCTGCCCAGAGCCACTTGGTCCAGAAAGGATTGTAACACTTAGGAGAAACGCCCACTCTAGAGCCTCTTCTAGGAGATTGTGAGCTTAGTTCTTCATTTCCACTCTGGTCCACTTTCCAATACAAAGAAGTTTGTCAAGAGAAGTCCCATTTTTGTCTACTGATCAGCCATGTGCTGCCGATCTACATTTGTTCAAGTCTGCCATTTTCAAGTAATCTGTTATAAGTCCACCACTCAAAAAGCCAGTCTATCTAATACAACTTTACAGTGAATCTTCATGCAAATGAAGCCAGCCTTTGAGATAACTTTCAGCTGCCACCATTTTCAAGAAGTCCACCACATTTTTATCCACTGATCCACTGCATTCCACTGATCTGCATCATTCACCTGTATCATTCTACATTTCATCTGATCTGCCATACTTTGCAGAATCCACCTCATTCCAATTGCCTCGTTCTTCTGCATCATTCAAGCCCATGCCGCTCAATCTGCATTGCCCACTTAGTTGCATCATCTGAAGACTGCATCTGAGAAGTCTGCCACATTTAGTTCATCCATCAGAAAAGGAACCTGATTATCCATCACACACTTAGAGAAACCACACATTTAAGGAATAACTGATCGCCGGATTCCCAGAGAGCTCACATCTTTAAGAAAACCTGCCAAATTCACTATGTCACACGAAATCAGCTCACTGCTCAGGAAAGAAATTTCTCACAGTAGATCATCATACTAATCATCTGCTACCCAAGAACACCACCAAATTAGGAAATTGTACAAAGTCTCCAGCTTTTAAATATTATACTACTAGACACCAATACAAGGAATCTATACATACTATCAGAACATTTTGTTGCTTTTTGACAAAGTAACTGGGGGCTCAAGCCAATCTATATAGCTGCCCAACCTTGTAATTTGCCTCTATTGAGCCAGGCATGTTTCATTTGGAGGCTTAACTGGGAATATTCTCAAAGGAATTATTATGACATTTTAGCTCACAGAACCCAACCTTCAACCTGGAGACCAGCACTACTGCAACCATGATACAGTACCAATTTCAGCTACTACAGGAGAAGAAATTCCAGCACTACAAAGCATTTGGACAGAAAGAGAAGTAATTACCTTTAGAATCAAACACTACTCAGCATCAGAAGAATCTGACATTGCAGAAGCCAGCACTGTATGAAATCCTCTACCAGTAGAAACACCAATCAGAGATTTTGACAAGCTCACATCAGACAAAGTAGACAATACCAACCTAGACTTTGATAACCTTGTCCGAGATCTCAACAATCATCTTGAAAGATTTCCTCCAAGAGTCTTCTCTGATTTATCTAGACCAGTAACTCCAATCCCAAGAACTCAACCCACAAGACTCCCCAGAATAGTACAGAGAAGAGCACCATCTCTCAGATCTTCTGCACCCTCAAGCTTATACCCATCAACAGCCAACAACTCAGAATCAGAACCAGAAATCGAAACAGAATCAGAAGACAGTGATGATGAAATGGGCACAACACTACCCACATTTGCAGGATTCCCAGAGGAGGATCTAAGAGAATTCATAGATACAATCAAAGGAATAGCTGCTCTGAGAGATTTGTCAACCCAAAGATGAATCAATGTCTTCAAGGCACAACTGAGAGAACCAGCCAAAGGCATCTTCACCAGAATAGCAAATAATGTCAACACAGACCCAGGAGATGTCATGGAGAATGCAAGATCAGAAGAAGAATAATATGAAAACATGTAATACTGGATCATTGAAAAGTATGCAGGAAATGAAAATTGCACAAGGCTCAAGAATCTATCATGGGAATGAAGATGAACCTTGGAGAATCCCCAAGGGCATTCTTTACCAGGATCTAGAAGAGAATACATGCTGTCAGATTCAATACTGCCAATCAAGACATCATCAGTCCAATGACCTTCATGAATGGAATTCCACCAAACATTGCTCAACATGTCTGAACCCTGGACATCAGGAAGCCTGAAGAGCAAGTAGATGCAGCCCAAGGATACTTTGATGTCAAACAAGGAACCACCTGGACTGACAATCAGAAAGAAGACAAGGAGGACCTCTTGCCGCCGTCGGAAGCTGGTGGAGGTTATATGTGAAAGAAGTGAGGGAAGGGTACAGGTGGAGGGTGGGGAGGTCGGTTTTGCAAGAGTAGGGGTGGG
>RQIL01009975.1:0-11716 GCA_003951145.1 Jimgerdemannia lactiflua | reverse complement strand
TTTTTTATAGACTCAAGTTATGGATTTTCATTAGAAGAGAACTTAGAATATAAGTCAAAACCCTCTCTCACTCTGATTTTAAACACTATATACTCAAAAACCTAGGCTTACTATTGTTTAGTAGCTCTACTATATCAGATACAATAGAACTTAATATAGCTTATATCTTATTCTATATACTAAACTTTAGGGGAAAATTGACCATATACTAATATAGAAGACATATACCCAAAACCCCAATATATATATAAGGCCACATTAGAGCTGAATAATAAAGTCTCTACTATTTAAAGGAGAACTAGTGAGTTTTATAATAGCAGTAAAGACTAGAGCTGGGGTAGAAGAAGTAGATAGTTAGATATAGGTTGAAAAGAAGAAAAGAAAGACTAAAGAGACTGGTAGAGCTCTGTTTAGTATAGGAGAGAAGAGGGTTGGAGGTGCTGTGATTAAGAGTAGAGGTGGGACTACTAATAGTAGTATATATAATAAAAAATCTGAAAAAGAATCTATATATAACTATTGATAGAAATATGGAAATTCCTAAAAACTCAGATATAATATATAAGAGCAATCTATTGGATGGTATAACAGAACTGGTAGTGGCTCCATTACTCAAGAAATCTATTTTAGAGTTTGTAGTCATATTGAGTTTCTGAGAGCTAGTAGTAATAGTAAGAATAGTATTGAATCTACTGATCAAGCAACTAATAGATATAATGATAGTAAAGTTTCTTAAGAGACTAGAGAGTATAGAAGTGGGCTTTATAGAAGAAAAGCAGCTGGTAGTAGTAATGATAATAGGTATAACTATAGGAGAGATTGCTATACTAATATTAAGATATTTGAAGTAGAATCTAAGGGTAATATAACTCATAGTGAAAAATATCTCTATAGTATTAATGGATGAGATAAGGAGTAGAATAGAAGCTATGATAAGAGAGTATAGTAATATTGTAAATATATATTAGCTTTTAACTATAGAAGGGGATAAAGTTCAGAACTGGAAATATTGAGGTAAGACTACAGATAACAGAGAAGAAGATAATAAAGAAAACAGAAAACTGGTCTTAGATATTGAAATAAGATCAGTTTGAATATAAAGTGATAAGGATGAAAGAGTTAGAGGAGGATGATGAAGATTTGTTAATAGTATTGTAAGAGCTTGGTGATATAGTAAAGTAGTAACAAAAGACTTGAGAATGTGACTATGGTAGTAGAAATTAATGGCAAAAAAAATTTAAATTAATAAGATAGCTTGAGAAAGAGAGAAGAGAAGGAGAAGGCAGAGGGAACTTCTGGCAAGTTTTAAAGAGAAGTCTGAAAGTATGGAAAATAGTAAGTCATTAGTAGTGGGAAGGCTGTTGAGTAGGACTAGTGGTTTGGATTACTCACTATATATCCCTATTATATAAAAATTATTGGGAAAAATAATCCAGAATTCTTCATTGACCTAGATGAGAAGTTAGTAGTAGAGATAGAAGAGGTCTATTTAGATTCTCTAGTTGTAATAGTTACTAATAAGAGAGGTGAGGTGGAGGATATAGTGATGAGGGATATATACAAAATATATAATTTGGTGTCCTGGATACTGCTCAAGATGGACTCATCATTGGGATGATAAAGAAGGAGTTGGTGGATATTTCAGAGAAAAAGTGAGATAAATTGGCAAGTATTAAGAGAGTGGAGCAGAAGAAAGAGAGGAAATCAGTGATGCTAGAAAGAAAGTAATTCAGTGAAGAGCAATAGTTATACAAGTTATTGAAGAACTTGATAAATAGGGAACTAAGTGGGATTAACTTTAAAGAGGTGTAGAGTACAATTCTGTCTGAGGTAAGAGTGATAAGTAAGCTGAAGGCAGAGTGCTTAGTAATTATACTAAAGAAAGAAGAGTATGAGGTAGATACTATAAGAGAGGTAACTTTGGGGGTAGAGACTAAGAAGATGACTACTAAGTACTAGAAGGTCTAAAATTGAGCTATGATATAGGAGGCAGCTTGTGAAAAGTACAGAGAGAAAAAATAGTAGTGGCTGATTAGGAGATATTGATAAGACTGAAGGCTAGAGAGAATGAGGAAATAGAAGTAGAAGCTGAATATCAAATAGACTTATTAAGAATGAACTTGGAACTAAACTTGTGAGAAGTATGAAGAAACTATATAATACTTTAAAACCTTTCTTATAAATAGTACAACCAATATTTTCTTACTGAATATCAATAGATTGAGGGGCTTAGTATAATATCAGAACATTTTTACATAACTGAAGAGTTTGGAGACAGATCTCTTTCTATTGCAGAATATATAATATGAGGATGCTTTAAATAAACAGAATTGAACTTGAGAATGGAAAGGGGTAGCTAAATAGTATAGAAAAGTTAAGATTCTGATATAAAAAGAAAAAGAAGAGCTGAGAGATATTAATGATTAAAGGGAACAACTATTATAGGGAATATGGCAAAGATCTGAGTAGAGCTCTGTAATAGTTTGTTCTTCTTATTATTCAGTAGTCAGGAGTATAAGAATAGAGTGACTGGAGGGATTGTTGGATAGTAGTACTTTGGCTGATACTCATTAGATAGTGACTTTAATATGATATGAAATACTATAATAGATCAGTTAAATAGAGGGTCAGGTATGGCTGATCACAGTGAGAGACTAAAAAGATGAGAGGTATAATATTTTAGTATAGTTTACTTCTTTTCTTTATCTTTTCTTAAATATTCCATAACCTTCAAGTACTTTCTAAATACTTAGAAATTCTTTCTTAGTGCTAAGCCTCAGCTAAGACATTTTTGTTACTTCTCTTCTAGTCTTAGCTAGTTATGAAACTTTATAGAAATCTGTAGAACTTTATTTATCATCTTTGCTAAGAACTTTCCTCTTGGCATTTCTTCTGATTTCTTAGATTCTTCTGGATATTTCTTTCAGATTTTGTATAAATATTCCCTTTGTTCTCATGAATAAAGCTCAGAATATTTTTTCTCAAAACTTATAAGATCTTTTAAAACTCTGAGTAACTCTTCAAGCTACTTAAAAACTTCCAAAATAGTCACTTTCTCATTTAGAAACTAGAACCATTATACTTAGTAACAGCAGTTAAGTTATACTTTGCCTAAATAAGAAATCTCTCAAAGTACTAGTCACAATATCATAAATGCCAGCAGCTGAGATAATGAATCTTACAATGTTTATGTTCTACAGAATATCACCACAATAAGTAAGAAAAAAAGAATGAACAACTAATTCCTAACCAGTCAACTGGGTCTATTGAAAGTCTCTTGCATACTGTATTGACTCAGATTGCCCAACTTCAAGACTGCTTGGACAAAAGAGACAACAAGACCCCTGCTCAGTCCATATCTATGCCAATGCCAATATCTTCTACAGCAGTTACTATCAAGCCTTAGAAGCCTGATATCTTTGATGGCCAAAGAGAAGAACTGTCTACCAATATATGGTTTTTTCAATTAGAGCAGTATGGTGAACTGATCAATTCGGATGAAGCAATACTAGTCCAATTTGCTGCCATACTCTTTTAAAGAAATACTGCAATCTGGTGGCAAAATTATATCCAGAACACCAGATTCTCTGACTGAATCAAGATCTGGAGTAAATTCTCAGATACTATTCAAGGCCAATTCAAATCAGTCAACAGCATTAAGGTTGTATGAGACTGCCTGGCAAATATCAAACAACTCAAGTCTGTATAAGTATATAATATATAATTTCTATCTATCCTACTAGAGCTATCTCATATCACTGAAGACAAGAAGGTTGGTAAGTACATCTGAGGTCTAAAAGGACAAACCTAAGTTCATATTGAACTTAAAGAATCCAAGAACTTAGATACTATTATGAAAATTACTAATAGGTTTGATATCATTTTCTATAGTCACTGCTTCAAGCAAAAGAGATTTCTATTGAACAACAATCACTAAAAAGAAGAAACCAAAGTCAAGACTATTGAACCTGCTTCCATGGACTTGGATATCATTGACAAAAATAAGAAGAGCAAACTTATATCTGAGGAAAAGAAGCATCTTAAGAAGGCTAGAGCCTGCTTCTTTTACTATCAGTCTGGTCACATCACTACTAAATTCCCTAAGAAGACTACTGAACCCAAGACAATTCTGGCTCTGTCCAAAGATACTCAAGATCAGCTAGTCAAATAAGAAGTTATACTCAATTTCATATAAGTTAACTCCAAGACTCAGATTCCTCAACTATAGTCATTGGTTTAGACCTTCAATCCATACAACAAGTCACTATTCCTGTCCATGAAAGAAGACTCATTCCAACTAGCTTTGCAGTCAAAATACCTAAAGAACATTATGCAAAAATTGTACTAAGATCTAGTCTTAGTATCAAGCACTTACTAAATATTAGTACTAGAGTCATTGACCCTAACTTCTGAGAAGAAATACAAGTCCTGCTAGTCAATCACAAGAACTAACTATACATTATCAATGAAGGCAACAGAATTATATAGCTCATTCTAGTAAAAGCCACTCTACTTATCATCAAGGAAGTCACCAAGTTGTTTTCAACTAAATGAGATCAGAAGGACTTTAGTAGTACTGACCAAGTTATTAATATAGCTGAGAACCAAGTCAACTCAATGCTCATCTTCAAGAATCTAGTCAAAGATCAAGAACTAGATATTCTCATAAACAGTAGAGCTTTTGGAAACTTCATCAACAAGAACCTCATTGACAAACTCAAGATTCTTACCAAGTTAGCTAGCAAGAATAGTGGAGTTATTACTACTGATAGAATTACTTTGCCAATTAACTCAATTGCCACTAAACTTCCTCTCAAGATTCAGAAGTACTGGAAATATTTAGATTTTGAAGTGGCACCCTTAAGAGACTATGATCTGATCCTAGGCAAACTCTAGCTTATATGGTATAATTTATAAATCAATTGGACCAAGAATGAAATTACCTTAATCCAAGATGAAGTCAACATTACTATCAAGCCAGACAAGACTTAGACAAGAACCTAGATTACTATTCTCTCTACAATTCAATTCAAGAAGGTCCTCAAGAAAGCTATATATATCTTTATTATACTGATCTGATCTAAGAAAGAAGACAAGAAGCTATCTGTAATATTTTAGCATAGTTTATTTCTTTTTTCTTTGTCTTTCTAGTATTTTTCATAACCTTCCAGTATCTTCCGAATGATTAGAAATCCTTTCTTGGCACTAAGCCACAGCTAGAACATTCTTGTCACTTCTGTTCCAGTCTTAGCTAGTTACAGAACTTCATGGAACATTACAGATCTTTATTTGTCATCATTGCTGACAAATCTTTCTCTTGGCATTTCCATTGATTACTCAGATCCTTCTGGATCCTTCTTTCAGATCTTGTATAAATATCCTCTCTGTTCTCTCGAATAAAGCTCAGAATATTTTCTCCCTGAATTCCTGAACTCTTAGTAACTCTTCGAGCTACTTTGAACTTCTAGAATTTAGTCGCTTCCTCATCTAAGAAACCAGAACCATTACACTTGGTAGCAGTGGTTAAGTTACACCTTGCCTAAACAAGAAACCTCTCAAGAACCAGTCAAACACCATATCCATGGACCCCAATGCCGATGCCTGAGACAATAACACCTACAGCACCCCTTATGGCAACTATGTCTCACAGAACACACCCTATGTTCAGCAAGAAGAAGAGAAGGAACAGCAAATCTCTACTCAGTCATCCGGGACTCTAGAAAGCCTACTGCACACTGCACTGGCTCAGATTTCCCAACTTCAAGAATGTCTAGACAAGAAGGAGGGCAAAGCTCCTGTACAGTCTACATCTGTATCTACAATGGTATCTCTGACAGCAGTCACCGTCAAGCCTCAGAAGCCTGATACCTTTGATGGCCAAAGAGGAGGACTGTCTACTGATGCTTGGCTTTTCCAATTGGAGCAGTATGGAGAACTGACCAATCTGGATGAAGCAGTACTAGAATTTGCCACCACACTCCTCCAAGGGAATGCTGCAATCTGGTGGTGAAATCATGTCCAGAACACAAGATTCTCTGGCCGAATCAAGACCTGGGGCAAATTCTCAGATGCTGTCAAGGGCTAATTCAAACCTGTCAACAGTACCAAAGTTGTGCAAGACTGCCTGGCAAATATCAAACAACTCAAGTCTGTACAAGTATACAATGCACAATTCCTGTCTATCCTACTAGAGCTACCTTATGTCACTGAAGACAAGAAGGTTGACAAGTACATCTGAGGTCTCAAGGGACAAACTCAAGTTTGTGTTGAACTTGAAGAACCCAAAGACCTAGACACTGTAATGAAAATTGCTGATAGGTTCAATATCATTACCTATGGCAACTACTTCAAGCAGAAGAGACCGCCATTCAACAACAACCCCAGAAGAGAGGAAACCAAACTCAGAACTGTTAGACCTGCCCCCATGGACCTAGACACCATCGACAAGAATAAAAAAAACAAGCTTACACCCAAGGAAAAGGAGTGCCTCAAGAAGGCTGGAGCCTGCTTCTTTTGCCGACAGCCTGGCCACATTGCTACAAAATGTCCCAAGAAGACTACCGAACCCAAGAGGATTCTGGTCCTGTCCAAAGACACTCAAGGTCATCAAGTCAAACAAGAAGTTGTACTCAATTTCATACGAGTCAATCCCAAGGCCCAGATTCCTCAAGTATAGTCAGAAGGAGCCATTGGTTTGGATCTTCAATTCATCCAACAAGTCACCATCTCTTCCCATGAAAGAAGGCTCATTCCAACTGGCCTTGCAGTCGAAATACCCAAGGAACATTATGCAAGAATTGCACCAAGATCTGGCCTCAGTGTCAAGCACTCACTGGATGTTAGTACTGGAGTCATTGATCCTGACTTCCAAGGAGAAATGCAAGTCCTACCAGTCAACCACAAGGACCAACCTTATACTGTCAATGAAGGCAACAGAATCACCCAGCTCATCCTGGAGCAAGCCACTCTACCTGCCATCAAGGAAGTCACCAAGTTATCTTCAATCAAGTGAGATGAGAAAGGCTTTGGCAGCACTGATCAAGTTGCTAGCATAGCCAAGAACCAAGCCAACTCAATGCTCATCTTCAAAGGTCTAGTCAAGGGCCAAGAACTAGATGTTCTCATTGACAGTGGAGCTGTTGGGAACTTCATCAACAAGAACCTCATCGACAAGCTCAAGATTCTCACCAAGCCAGCCAGCAAGAATGGTGGAGTTGTTACTGCTGATGGCACCACTCTACCAATCGACTCAATTGTCACTAAACTTCCACTTAAGATTCAGAAGTACTGGGAACATTTAGATTTTGAAGTGGTACCCTTAGGAGATCATGACCTGATCTTAGGCAAACCCTGGCTTATACAGCACAACTCACACATTAATTGGACCAAGAATGAAGTTACTCTGATTCAAGATGGAGTCAACATTATCATCAAGCCAGACAAGACTCAGACGAGAACCCCAATTGCAACTCTTTCTGCAATTCAGTTCAAGAAGGCCCTCAAGAAAGCTATCTGTGCCTTTGTCATACTGATCTGACCCAAGAAAGAAGACAAGAAGCTATCAATCAGTGAAAGTATCAAGCTACTGCTGAATAAGTACAAGGACATCTTCCCAGACAAGCTACCTGGCCTACCACCTTCAAGAGACCATGACCACAAAATCAAGCTGGTACCAGATGTGGCCATTCCTAAGAAGAAGATGTACCACATATCACCACTTGAAATTGAAGCAGTCAAGAAGGAACTCAATGAACTTATTGAGCAAGGAGCCATTCAGCCAAGCAAGTCACCCTTTGGCTCCCCAGTCCTGTTTGTCAAGAAGAAGGATGATACCCTGCAAATGTGCATAGACTACCGCGCACTCAACAAGATTACTGTCAAGAATCATTACCCACTGCCTCTCATTGATCAAATCTTTGATGCTCTCAAAAATGCCAAGTACTTCACCAAGATTGATCTGACCTCTGGGTATTACCAAATTCGAATCAAGCCAGAAGACATACCCAAGACTGCCTTCATGACACCATTTGGTCTCTATGAATTTCTAGTCATGGCCTTTGGTCTCACCAATACACCAGCAATCTTTCAAGATCTCATGCAGACTGTCTTTAAAGATCAGCTCTATATCTTTGTACTCGTATACATTGATGACATCCTGATCTTCAGTGGCACAGAAGAAGAATATCTCAAATACCTCAAACAAGTCCTCAAGATCCTCCTCGAACACAAGCTTTATGCAAAGCTCAAGAAGTGTGAGTTCTTCAAAGATCAAGTCGAATACCTTGGACACATCATATCAGCCAAAGGAATTCAAGTAGACCCAAGGAAAATACAAACCATTGAACAGTGGTCTGTACCAGCAAGTCTCACCAAACTTAGGTCCTTCCTTAGTCTGGCTGGATACTACCACCGATTTGTCAAGAACTTCTCTAGCATAGCAGAATCTTTGACAAACCTCCTGCAAAAGCAACCCAACTCTGACCTCTATGTTCCCTATATCTGGGACACCTTCTGTCAACAAGCCTTTCAAGAACTCAAGAACTGTCTGACCCATGCACTTGTCCTTAGAAACATGGACCCGAACTTGAAGTTCACTGTCACTACTGATGCATCCAACTTCGCAATTGGTGCAGTCATCTCTCAAGATGATGGACAAGGACACAGACCCATTGCATTCGAGTCAAGGAAACTGTCCCCTTCAGAACAAAAGCTAGCCACTTATGAAAAGGAACTCCTGGCAATCATTCATGCCCTCAAGACCTGGTGATACTACCTAGAAGGAGTTGAGTTTGACGTGATCATGGATCACAGGTCCCTTCAGTATATCAACATCCAACCAACTCTTTCCTGTCAACAAGCCAAGTGGAGTCAGTTACTTCAGACCTTTACTCCAAACATCATCTACAAGCCTGGCAAAACCCTCATTGTACTAGATGTGCTCTCAAGAAGACCTGACCTTGCTGCCATTTTACAAGTCACTGTGGCACCTGAATTCCTTAACCAGATCAAGACCACCTATAAACAAGACTCTCTGGTTCTACAGAAGGACACCAAGGAATTCAAGAAAAAGTACACCTTCAAGGACAACCTCATATACTATCAAGACAAGGTCTACATTCCTGCCAATCCTGAACTACAATACAAGATTCTTCATGAATACTATGACCCTCCACTAGCTGGTCACCTTGGAACTAAGAAGACCATCAAGAACATTCAACGAGACTACTACTGGCCCAACATGCTCAAGGAAATCAAGGAGTATGTTCAAAGCTGTGATCTTTGCCAAAGAAACAAGTCAAGCAATCAAACGCCTGCTGGTCTTCTACAACCCTTGCCAATTCTGACTAAGAAGTTCGAGCAAGTCACAATGGACTTCATTGTACAACTCCCACGAACCAAATCAGGCTATGATGCCATTGTCATGTTTGTGGACCACCTGACCAAGATCATAATCGCCGAGCCAACCACAACCAATGCCACCACCCCCGAAATTGCAAGAATCTTCTTCAAGTCTATCTTCCACCAATATGGACTTCCCCGAGTAATTGTCAGTGACCACGACCCCAAATTCACAAGTCACTTCTGGCAAGTACTCTTCAAGACTCTTGGAATCCAAATCGCTATGTCCACTGTCTTTCACCCTCAAACTGATGGACAGACTGAGCAAATGAACAGAACACTTAAACAAATGCTCAGAAACTATGTGTCTTATAAGTAAGATGATTGGGACCACTACTTGACCTATGCCGAGTTCACCTACAACAATGCAGTCCAATTATCTACTGGTCTTTCCCCTTTTCAGTTACTACACAGTCAAAACCCTGAGACCCCTGCAAACCTAGTTTCATTCCAGCAATCCAGTCACACACAAGTCCCCACTGCCCAGAACCTTATCGACAAAATGGATTCCCTTCTCAAGATCATGACCACGAATCTGCTAAAGGCTCAACAATATCAAGCTAAGTATGCAGATAAGAAACATCATGATGTTAACTATACTATTGGAGATATGGTTCTACTCAAAGCTGACAACATCAAGGCCCAATTTCAAGTCAACCACCAGTCAGCCAAATTCTAGCCCAAGTACCTTGGACCCTTTGAGATCACTGAGCAAGTCTCTACCTACTCCTACCATCTCAGTCTACCAACAACTATGCATATACATCCAGTATTCTATGTGTCACAACTCAAGGCCTGGAACTAGTCACCCCCTTACCCTGGCCAAATTCCAACACCCTCAGCACCAGTTATGGTTCAAGACTATATTGAGTATGAAGTCGAGAAAATCTTAGACAAACAAGTCTGATACCATTGCACAGAATACCTAGTCAAGTGGATGGGCTACCCTGAATACGATGCTACCTGAGAACCCACCACCAATCTTAAGAACTCTCAAGACCTCATTCAAGAGTTCGAGCAAAAAGGAACTCATTGACTGCCTGTGAGGTTCTCCTCTTGGATAGTAGACAACATACTGTACTGATCAGGTACATTATGTATCGGGGCACTCTAAGGAATACAGCATCAGAAACAAGACCCACAGAAGAACTCTGTAAACCCTGCAACTAATGAGGTTCAAACCAGTTCTTATCCAATCAAGATGATACTTTGGCCCTCGCCTTATACAAGGATGGCTGGTCCTTGCCAATGAGCTGATATATTTTATTTGTCTTTTCTTTTGGTTTTATTTTCTTGTGTTACCTTCTGAATTCAATGAGGACATTAATTCTTAAGGAGGAGGAGATGTAACATTTTAGCATAGTTTATTTCTTTTTTCTTTGTCTTTCTAGTATTTTCCATAATCTTCCAGTACCTTCCAAATGATTAGAAATCCTTTCTTGGCACTAAGCTACAGCTAGAATATCTTATCACTTCCATTCCAGTCTTAGCTAGTCATGGAACATTGTGGATCTTTATTTGTCATCATTGCTGACAAATATTTCTCTTGGCATTTCCATTGATTACTCAGATCCTTCTGGATCCTTCTTTCAGATCTTGTATAAATATTCTCTCTATTCTCTTGAATAAAGCTTAGAATATTTTCTCCCTGAATCCACAAGTCTTCCTGAACTCTTAGTAACTCTTCGAGCTACTTTGAATCTCTAGAATTTAGTCGCTTCCTCATCTAAGAAACCAGAACTATTATACTATCAATTAGTGAAAGTATCAAACTACTGTTGAATAAGTATAAGAATATCTTCTTAGACAAACTACCTGATCTACCACCATCAAAAGCCCATGATCATAAAATCAATCTAGTATCTAATGCAGCCATATCTAAGAAGATATATTATATATCACTACTTAAAATTGAAGTAATCAAGAAGGAACTCAATGAACTCATTAAGTAAGGAACCATTCAGTTAAGTAAATTACTCTTTGGCTCCCCAGTCCTATTTGTTAAGAAGAAAGACAATATTCTACAAATATATATAGACTATTAAGTACTTAACAAGATCACAATCAAGAACTATTATCCACTACTACTCATTGATCAAATATTTGATATCCTCAAGAATACTAAATACTTCATCAAGATTGATTTTATCTTTAGGTATCATCAAATTTGAATCAAGCTAGAAGATATATCTAAGACTATCTTCATGATACCCTTTGGACTCTACAAATTCCTAGTCATAGTCTTTGGTCTCATTAATGTGCTAGCAATCTTTCAAGATCTTATATAAACTGTTTTTAAGGACTAACTCTATATATT
>RQIL01009964.1:0-11716 GCA_003951145.1 Jimgerdemannia lactiflua | reverse complement strand
AAAAAACAAAACATTACCAATGGGATGCTGTCTGGATGACCTAAAAAGGTCAAAATTCCCCGCTTATAAGCATGAAAATAGGTAAAAGAAGTAGTGAAAAATGGAAATCCTGAGTAATATTATAGGTTTCCATCACAAATATTTGCCATAACTTGCTCGCCACTCATTGTTATACCCATTCCTTGCACACAAAAGTTGAACTTTGCCTTTGGAAGGGCCTTCGTTAGTGAATCTGCCGCCATTTGCTCCGTAGGGATGTATAGCAGGCGTATAGCCTCGTTTTCAACACACTCTCGTATGTAATGGTGCTGTATATCGATATGCTTGGTCCTTGCATAATGTATAGGGTTCTTTGCCAAAGCAATGGTGGATTGGTTATCCTGTCATATAGTCGTAGATCCTTGAGTGAATCCCAGATCCTTTAGTAGTTCACAAAGCCAGATGGCCTCCTTCGTCGCCATTGACAATGCTTGATATTCCGCTTGCATAGACGACATCGCCACTGATGATTGCTTACGAGTTTGCCACAAAATGGCTCCACCATCATCAAGATAGAAGAAGTATCCTGTTGTAGACCTTCTGTCATCCAAGTCTCCAGCCCAATCAGCGTCACACGTGCTGGAAAGGCTTACCGTAACGGTACTCCTGCTTACTCCTTTATCACCCAGATTGAGTATATAACTCTTTGTACCTTTAATGTACCTGAATATGCGCTTGATTGCCATCCAATGCGAGTTGCCATAGCACAATGCATATTGCGCCACTTTGTTGATTGCGTATGATAGGTCGGGTCTCATCCCGAGCATCAGATACATAAGGGATCCTACCACTTGTCGATAGGTAATGTCTTTGTCGTTTTCGTCGGGTGTATCAGACTTCTTTAGTCTCACAGATGTCTCCATCGGTGTTCCGACTGGCTTGCACTCACTTATGCCGAATCGCTCAAGTATTGTCTGAATGTAGGCTTCTTGGCTTAGGTGTATAGTACGCGCGCTCCTGTCATGTATGATGGATATCCCCAAAAGGAAAGACGCATCACCCAAATCTGTCATCTTGAACTTCTTGCGTAGTGCTGCCTTTACTTCATTAATCTCATTTGTTGTTCCGACCAGAATGATATCATCAACCCAAATTCCCAGGTACACCGTTCCTGAGGATATATAATGAGTGTATATGCATGGGTCTGCTTCACATCGTCTGAACCCATTCTCTTCTATGAGATAATCGTCAATCTTTCTATTCCACAGCCTTGCTGCCTGTTTTATGCCATAGAGGTCTTTGCGTAGTCTGCATACTAACTCCTTCCTGTTGTTGTAGAGTTTGTATCCTTGTAGTTGAAGAACATACAGTTCAGTATCCACATCTCCATTTAGAAAGGCTGTCTTAACGTCCATTTGATGTATCTTGTAGTCATATTTGGCTCCGATCGCAAGAAGTATTCTAAGTGAAGTAAGCTTAAATACCGGGGAAAAGGTCTCGTCATAGTCGACCCCAAAGTCTTGTGAATACCCCTTTGCTACAAATCGGGCCTTGTATTGCTCTATGCTGCCGTTGCTATCACGCTTGATTTTATACACCCATCGGGATCCTATGGCTTGCTGATTTGCCGGAAGAGGGACCAAGTCCCACGTGTCGTTCTCGATGAGTGAATTATACTCCTCATCCATAGCCTTTTTCCACTCCTTTTTATCGCTCGAATGAATGGCTTCATCATAGTGTGCCGGCTCACCGGTCGTTGCTATGTAAGCGCATTTGCAGGCATAGTTCACGTGATGTTGTTTGCGATGAGATAACTTGGGTGGGTCCCAGTAATTTCCCAGATCTGCTTGGACTTCGTTATCCATCCCAGATTTGCACTTTTTCTTGCCCTTCGGAGGAATGTCTTCTTCTTCATTATCATCCGCAATCTCCATAATTCTTGGTTCAGGGGGTCTCATAGGTACTTGCACTGTTGATCTCATTGGCATAGGTTGTACCATTATTGCCGGAATTATTGGTGTAGTTTTCGCACTCACTGTTGGCATAATTCCACTCGTCGTTGGTGTAGTTTCACTCACCATTGAATTGGTCACAGGTATAGGAATTTCCACGCAAATTTCCCTTACTTTTTCTTTGAACTGAACATTGCGAGAGATGACTATACCGCGCTTCTGCATATTCCACAACCTATACGCTGATCCGTCATATCCAAGAAATATATGTTTATCCACTTTAGGCTCGAATTTTCCTCTATTTCTACCTTTATCCAATACGTAAGCCTCACTTCTGAATGTCCGTAAGTGCGAGATATCGGGCTTGGATCCGTTCCACAGTTCTTCAGGTATAAGGTTATCATCCTTAGACTGTATGTCACTTTCTTTACTTAAGGCTCGAGAAATGCATCTATTGCGTATATATACCACTGTATTCAATGCTTCGGCCCAGAAGGATTGCAGCAAACCAGCTGCATTCATCATCGTTCGGGCCATCTCGACGATTGTTCGATTGAACCGTTCTGCCACACCATTTTGTTGTGGAGTATAGGGAGCCGTTCTAGTATGTCGTATTCCATACTCTTTTAAGAATTGTTTAAAGGACTTGTTTACATATTCTGTCCCGTTATCTGAGCATAGTATCCCTATCTGATGTTTCGTATCATTCTCCACGCTCGCCTTGAATTCTTTGAATTTTTCGAATGCTTCGCTCTTTGCTGAGAGGAAGTATACATGAGCCTTACGAGTGTAGTCGTCTATGAAAGTAATGAAATACTTCTTCCCGGAATGTGATGATGTACGCATGGGACCGCAGATGTCCATATATATAAGATCGAGTATGCCGCTCACTCGTTTCGTCCATTCCTGAAAAGACCTTCAAGAAGCCTTATTCACCGCGCAGTCATCACAAAAGAAATTCAGAGATGTACAGTTCGGCAATCCTTTCACCAAGCTATTCCTCATCATCTGTTCTAAGCTTGTCTGGCCGATGTGTCCTAACCATTCGTGCCATATGCGCCAGGTGTCGTTTGTCATTGCGGAGTGTGCCGATATACCATTCGGCGTGCCATCGATTACATAAAGATTTCCTCTTTTCGACACATACATTAATTCCTTATTGTTCTTTAGATTGATTACCGTTACTCCATTCGGACATATGTTTACTCCTTTGTCTCCTCGGGCCATCATTCGACCTATCGAGAAGAGATTTTTGCCTATATCCGGAGCATATAGTACGTCTGCAAAGGTGCCTGAGGATTCTTTGACCTTTCCATGCAGGTGTATACCAACATTTCCTTTGCCCTAAGCGTAGATAACATTGTTGTCGCCTAGTTTGATAGGTACAGGATGCTCGAACTTCTCGTACGTAGAAAACCATTCACGGTGCGCCGTCATATATTGTGTTGCACTGGAATCCATGAGCCAAACTTCTTCACTGCACATGTTAGCGCTCGTGCTTACATTTGCATGTTGGCAGCTCTCCGCTTCTGCGAAAAACATCGCGTCGCCGCTCTGATTGCTGGTGTCCACAACGTTTGCCTGACTACATTGGTCTCCCTTTTCTTTCTTCTTTAGATTGCAGTCTTGGATGTGATGTCCGGGCTTATCACAGTAGAAGTACTTACCGCTGAACCTGGCGCGTTGACCGTCTTATTGACCTCGTCCTTTACTTGGCTTTCCTTTGCCTCGACCACGTGCGCCATAGAATGCTTTCTCGTCATAGTCTTCGTTTGCGCCATTGTTCTGCCTCGATTCATCGTTTAATAGGCTTGTGACGACATGCTTGTAGTCCAAAAGTTTATCGGATTCCCGCATAGCGGATACGACCATGTTATATGTGTCTGGAAGGCCTCGTATAAGGGCCAGGACCTTGTCTTCCTCCCTGATGAGGTCCGCTGGTGTAGAAAGCGAGTTCACCTGATTCGTCAGATCATTGACGCAGTTGGCATATTCTTGAATGCTCTCCTTGGGTTTCATCCGTAGAGTAAATAATTGTCCCTTCAGGTGGAATCTGTTGGACGCGGATACTTGTTGATGGTGATTGCATAGAGTCTCCCAGGCTTTGTTTGCCGTCATAGTGTTCATAACAAGTTTCATTTGCTCATTCGATAGAGTGAACGTGATCTCCCTCAACGCCTTGTGATCTTTCGCTGGGTCGTATCTCGTTATCTGCACCTGTGGCTTCCAATAGTTCTCTAGACCACATTCCTCCAAGAGGTTCCTCATATGGTACGCCCATATGGCATAATCCTTACCATCGAAGACAGGAATCGTCCTTCTTGTCGTCGTAGCCGCCACTGGAGGGACTGTGGTACCCATGCTGGTACCCGTTCCGCTTGTGTTACTTGCCGGGCTTGGCGCCGCAGTGCTTGAGCTTGGGCTTCCTGGGTTTGACATCTTTGTACGTTATAGTGTAGCATATACTAAAGAGGTGTGTATTAACCACTAACCGGGGCTCATAACCTTTGTTGTGAACTTAGGAGGAATAGGAAAAAGAAGAGCATTGATTTATTGATCACCCAATGTTATGCACTTTTACGCAATTATTGATGATGTCACTCCAACGCCACTGCGCCACAAATTATCTATATCGAGTGTGCTATATCGAGTTGTAACCTGTAATCTCAACACACATGGTGCACCCTATCATATACCTTCTCTTGATCCAAGAAGACCAGCCTTCCATCCACCCCTGCAGCTCTTGCCCCCTCAATAATACCATGCACCTATGCTGTACCATCTCTGATCAGTCTCCCACCAACAAAGCCATGCTATTTATCTCCCAGAACTTACTGTGCCACTGTCTGTAAATGTGCCATCAGTATCTTTGTTACCAACTTTCTATCTATATCCAGAAGCATAATTGGTCTCCAGTTCTTCCAGTTCTCTCTCAGTCCCTTATTCTTATAAAGGAGTGCCACTAATTCTAACTCCTATCCCCCTAGCTATTTTTCTGAGTCAATCACAGCTCTACACATCTCCTTCATCTCCCTAAGCACCCCTTCAATGTCTACTATTTTCTTCCAGAAATTCCATGACAGACCATCCTTCTCTGGTGCTGTCTCATTCTCTGTAGCTGACAGTACTCCCAAGATTTCTACCTCTTGGATGGGGTGGGTCAGATCCCCTAACCCCTTGGCTGCTGGCAGGGTCTACTCCTCCAAGAACTCTTCTATAGTTCTTCCATCTTCCCCTCCCTCCTCCTCACTCTACAGGTTGCCCCATCTCCTCTGGAGAGATCCCAGGATACCTTGTACCCCTGTCACCATTTCTCCATCTTCTCCTATAATACCTTCTCACCTCTGCTACACCTTGTGTGCTCTTAGAAGTCTGGTAAGATACTTCATGGGCCTTTCTCCTTCCTTCAGCCCCTGCCACCTCAATCTTGCCACCATTCCTTGAACTTGTAGCCCCTCTTTCTCCCTTGAGGTAGCCTTCAGCTCTTTAATTTCCATCTTCACTCTCTCCACTCTCCACTTCTCACCTTCCTCCTTGGTACCCTCATGGCCACCAGCAGACCCCTACAGGAGGCCCTCCAGTCAGCATGAGATTTCCATCATCCACTTTCTCCTAAGTCTCCCCTTTGCTCTCCCCATCTCTCTCCAAAATACCTGAGCAGCAGTCTTCAACTTCAGCCACCGATCTCCTACAGCCATGCCTTCCCTTCACTATTCCCACACCCTCTTGTCTTTCAACAATGCACAGTTTAGTTGCCAATGTCCAGGCCCATCCCCACTCTCCCCAAATATTTCCCACCTAACCACCCCCCAGTGGTCAAACCAGAGACACTACATCACCTCTAATTCCTTTCAGATGTCCATCCCCCAACAGTTAGTCATGAGAATCCAGTCAATCTACATTCTCAGTCCATATATCCAATGGGTAGAGATTATCTAATTCCCCCACTTCTGGCACCCTGCATCTCCTAATGTATTCAGTCTCTCCATCTCCTCCCATCTATCCAGCCTCCTGCTTCTATCTGTCCCAGCTAGCTCACTATCAGAGCAATCTACAATAACATCTCTAACCATATTAAAGTCCCCTCCAAGTATGTCGACTCCAGCCTCTACCAAAGTTCTACTATTCAACAACACCTCTATCCAAGCTACTCTCAATCCTCTTTCTGCTGGACAATAGCAAGAACCCACCACTACTGACTCTCACTCTGGTCTCACCCATATCCCCTACAGCAAGTGATCTTCCCAACCCCCAGTGTCTCTCAGTTTCCCTTTGCTCTTTTTTATCAGAATTCCAACCTTTCCTCACTATTCTACTACCCCTCCCCATTCTCTCAACTAGTTCAACTTGTCTACCTCATCTTCACCTCTTACATCCTGAGCCATATCCACATCATACCCTTTATTCTCCAACAGCCTTGCCAAGTATTCCACCATCAGCTTCCCCACAACTCCAATCCCACACAAGATATCACTCCAGGCCTTCTCACTCATCAGCCAGAAGTCCATATCCCCCAACTTCTCATTGGCCAATTCTGGTACCATCCTGCACATCCAAGGCCCCTCTCTCATACACTCTCCTCCAGGAGTTGCTGACCTTTTTCCTCCATCTTGCTCTCCACTCAACCCAGCACTGGCTGACTCATTTCACTCCTCATCAGATGTTCTTCTCCAGGTACCCCAACTACCTGTCCCCCCTGGGAGACATCCAGAACTCCAAATCTAACATTCTTTGCACCCTTCATCATGACATTCTCAATATTCTCCACCTCAGCTCCAGTGGCTCCATTGGTATCTTTTGACAACTTGACTTCCTTACCCTTGCTGGTCTCTCTCTTTGGCACCCAGTCCTCAAATAAAGGCTCCTTCATCTCTACTGGCAGCCTTCTTTGGAGAGTATGCTCAGAAAACCTCAAGCCCCCCAACCCCTTCTGCCCATTTCCCACTGCTGTTCCTTCTTCAGGCCCTCCACTTATATCACCTGCCATGAGCTCTGTGAGGAGTTTCTGCTGTTACTTCCTCCCTGAGCCCTGTCCCAAATCTCCTAATCCACCCAGATTTTCTTCCCATTGACTTTTACCATCATTGTAGCTTTCTCAAAGGCATACCATGCTCTCTCCCTCTGCTCGACTGCCCCATCCAACTCCCAGAGCACCATCAGCAGATCTTTTTCCTCCTCCTTAGTACTCTTGACCCTAAATACCTTACACTCGAAGGACTCCCACTTCATCATCCTAGGCCAGTCACTCCCTTTCCCTATTGTCTCCTTCTTGGCTACTCTCAGTTATACTTCCACATTCTCAGTCCTAAAGGAGATCCCCTCCCATAGCTGAAAATCAATATCAACAACTTCACCATACTCCCTCATCACCCTTCCAACCCTGTCCTTCATCTCCTCTATCAAAACTATAGGAACTCTCTTGACTACCAGGTGTACTATCCAGAGGTCCCAATGAAGGCACCATACCATTGAGACTGTAACCTCTCCCACTTGCATTCTCTTGGCCACCACTACCATCACATGCTCCTCCATGATGAACCCAACTTTGACTCCCTCCAGATCTTTTAAAAACTTTACTGATCCTACATCACTCAGCTGCTTGTCTATATAAGAGCACCAACACCATCCTAGCTGTCACTGCCAGCCCCCAGAAGCTCAGTATAATGGCAAATTCTGAAATATATTTCTTGAGTAATGGTGCCACCACCAGCTCTGTTATACTATCAACTAGATTCCCCTTGTGTATCACCCTCAATTCCTCAGCAATCTCCTTGGTTTGATCAGCAGTTACATCTCCTTTTTTTTCCTGATTCCTAGTTCTACTATTATCAGCAGTTATGCCACCCCTGCTAGCCTCATCTCTTCCAGTCCCTTGTGCCCCTTAGCTTCCCCACTACCACTGGGTTTCCTCTTTGTTCCTCCAACTTACTGCCATCCATCCTTGTCACCACCTCTAGCCTCATTCTTCACAGCTGCCATGAAGCTCACTGGACCCTCACTGCTCTCCTCACCTTTAACTCCTTGTCCTTCTTCCCCTCCACTCCTGCTAGTTGTCTTCCTGAAAGACCCCATCTCCAGTCCATACTCTTCTTTTTCTTGTTGCCACTTAGACACTACACTAGTTTCAGATCCAGTACATCAACCAAGAGGTTGAATCACTATTATTTTGATGGTTGTGTTCTTCAATAAACTATTTCAAAAGTGTGTGAAAAGTGTGTATAACATGAGTAGTAATGGAAGAAGGTATCTATCAGACTTTGCTACTATATTCTCCAAGTTGTTTTTATAGCCTATTAACAGTTTCTACTATCTGCACCTCTCTTGTTCCCTCTCTTATCTCTTTATATCAACTCTCACCTTCTTTCCATTCATCTCTACCATTAGGATCAAATTCTCAAATTTCTCTCACACCTTCTGTCTTATCTTAAGAGTATCACTTAACTCTCAAAGTATAATCAGCAGATCCTTCTCATCCTTCTCAGACCCTTTCACTCTTGATATATTATACTTGAAAGGCTCTCACTTCATCATCTAAGGCTAATCCCCAGCCTTCTCTATTACCTTCTTCTCTACTAACTACAGTCTTATATCTATATCTCTTATTCTAATCTTCTTTCCTTCTTATAACTGAAATCCAATATCTATGACATTCCTCTAGTTCTATATTACTATTATTATTCTTCTATATATCTCATCTATTGATACTATTGGGATATCCTTAATCACCAGTTATACTACCCTGGGATCTCATCTCAGTTATCTTATTATTAGTACTACTACTTCTCCTACAGTTACTCTTTTTATTAAAGTTACCACTAGGTACTCCTTCTTGACAAACCCAACTTTTACCCCCTTCAGCATCTTCAGAAACTTTACTGAGGTTATGTCTTCCAACTGCTTATCTATTAACTCTAGTACTATCTTCACTATTACTGCCAGCTCTCAGAAACTCAGGATGACTATAAATTCTAAAATAGATTTCTTAAGTAATAAGGCTACCACTAAGTCTATTATACTATCAGATAAGTCATTCTTATATGAATATCTCTATACTTATTAGTAGTTATATCTGGATTTTTCTTCAGATTTCCCATTATATCTCTATCAGCAGTCCTTATACTATTATTAGTTACAGCTCTTCTGGCCCCCTTCCAGGCAGTGCCCCTCTAGTACCCCCAGCCTTCTCCTTCTTCTTGTCCACTATCTGCCAGTCTTTCTTCCTTCTTGCTCTTATTTTTATATTCATTATAGTCATAAAACTCACAAATTCTTTTCTCTCTAACTTCCTATTTATTACTTTTTCTCCTCCTCCAGATTCTCTGCCACCACTTGTCTGCTCAAAGAATCCCATCTTTAGTCTATATTCTCTCTCCTTATAATATATCAAAAATGGATCTGGAGGTAGAATTGTAAGAGAGCTGAGGGCACTATATTATTTTAAACTATTCTTTCTATAAACAGTACAACTAACATTTTTCACTTAATATCAATAAATTGAGGAGCTCTATATAGTAGCAGAATATTTTTGATTGGCTGAAAGGAATAGAGGCAGATCTTTTTCTGCTACAGAATATGTGATGTGAAAATGTCTTAAATAAGTAGAATTGGACTAAAGAATAGAGAGAGGTAGCTAAGTAGTATAGTAAGATTAGGATTCTAGTATAAAAGAGAATAAGTAAGCTGAGTGATATTAGTAAATAGAGAGACCATCTGTTGTAAAGAGAATGAAAGAGACTGGAGTGGGGTCTGTTGAGCTCTTATTACTATCTAATAGTCAGAAGTTTGAGAGTAGAGTGGCTGGAGGAGCTAATAGAATATAGTACTTTGGCAGAGACTGGAGTGGATCTACTAGGTGGTGACTTTAATATGATATGGGATATTATAGTAGATTGATCTGATGGGGGGTTGGATATAGTGAGTATAGTGGATTGAAGTGATAGGATAGAAAGATGGAAGAAAGTAGAGAGACTTAGTGCCTTAAGAGATATAGAATGAACAAAGTGGGGGAATCAAAAAATGTTTATATATTGGGTGAATGGACTGGAGATAAGAATCAATTGGATTCCTACAGCAGATTATTAGGAATTAGATATTTGGAAGATACTAGAGATAGTATAGTATCTCTGATCAGATTACTGGAGAGTACTAGGCTAAGGTAATTTTGGTAGAGATGAGAATAGGTCTGGATATTAGTAGCTCAACTGCTCTTTTTTAGAGAATAAGAAGCTGTGGAAGAATTTGAAGTGAGATCATTGTTTCATATATTTAGAAATAGTAAAAGAAGGTACTTTTAGTTGGAGTATACTGATTGAAGTTAAGAATATTACATAAACTTACTGAGGGGAAATGGGGAAGTTAAAGGGTAGACTCCATAAGAAAAGGGTATTGTGGACCTTCTGGCACTTAGAATAATTACTGCTAAGACTTTTTAGTTTGCAGAAAAGAGAGAAGAAGGAGAATTGATATGTAGAGAGAGTTAAGATAGAAATTGCAGAACTTAAGATAGTATTATATAACAAATATTTAGAGTATAATAGTGAAATTATAATAGTAGAAACTTAAAGAGAGTAAGAGACTAATAAAATATCTCTCTAGGATATTGTAAGTAAGGAGAGTATAATAGTAATAGAAAAGAATTATAGGAAAAGATAGTATTATAGTAATTAGGATCCAGGGGATTCTTGAATTACTGAAGAATAGGTGGGGAATACTATAGAGTGAAGAGAAAGAGGGGGGAGGATGGGATAAATATAGAGAATTTTCTGAAGAATTGGTATCCTCTTCTAGTAGAGGGTCTTGAGGAACTGATGAGACCAGTTAGGGAGGAGGAAATTATAAGTATTCTCTCTGCTATAAAGCTAGGTATGGTCCCAGATAAGAATGGATTGCCATGGGACTTCTGGAAGAAAATAGTGGCTATCAAAGAGGTCCTTTAGAAAATAAGAGAGATGTGTGATATAGTTATTGACTCTGGTGAGTAGATGAGAGGTCAAGAGCTAGGGGTGGTAGTACTACTGTTTAAGAATAAAGAGAGAAGAGAGAATTGGAAGAAACTAGAGGCCAATTATACTTCTAAATATAATAGAAAGTTGGTAACAAAGATACTTGTAGTGTAACTATTGATAGTAGCTCAACAAGTTCTTAGTAAGGAATAGAGAGACTTTGTTAGAGGATAGTTGATTAGAGATAGTATAGTGTGGGTATATAGAAGTCATTAAAGGGGCAAGAACTGCTGGAGTAGATGGCCATCTGGTGTTTTTGGACTAAAAGAAGACCTATAATAGAGTTTAGAGAGTATAGTTGAGTAAACTCTTTGAGAGGATTGGAATTCTATAAGAATTGGAGATTTAAATTATCCATCTTCTAGAACAGAGCAAGGCAGTAGTTATAAATGATAAATAGATACTAGAGTGTCTTGTTTCTATTGAGAGACAGAGTGCCTCAAGGGGACTCACTATTACTAATCTTATATATACTATTACTAGAGCTCTTATTGGATAGAATATAGCAATAGATTAAGAGGCTGAATATATTGAAAGATGAGAGCCTTTACTGATAATATAGTGATTAGCCTTAGTTTTGTTAAGGATATAACTGAGCTCAAGAAGGCTGTCAGTTAATACAAATAGTTATAATATTGAGATGGTGTTTGAATGAGAGATGAATAAGTAAGAGAGTAGATGAGAGCAGAGAAATTAGAGTGGGGGCTACTGGTATAGTATAAGGATATAGTATATGTTTTAGATTAGTTAATAAATGGACTATAACTTATAAAAGAGAAAAAA
>RQIL01009953.1:0-11718 GCA_003951145.1 Jimgerdemannia lactiflua | reverse complement strand
TTTGATTAATATAGTATATTGTCTATTATCTAAGAAGAGAATCTTATAAGTAGTCAATGAGTTTCTTTTTACTCAAACTCTTAAATAAGATCTTGAGAGTTCTTAAGATTGATAGTAAGTTCTTAGATAGTATCATATTTGAAGTAGCCTATCTACTTAACTAGATATTCTGTATAATTAATGTTCCCAAATAAATTGAATTAATTCAAATTGAATCAAATTGAGGGTCATTCGAATTGAATCAAATTGAGAATTTTTCAATTTGAATTGAGTTCAAATCAAATCAAATTTGAATTAAATTGAGGTCTGATTAAAACCTATTTTTAGAAATGTAATAACTTGACAAATATATGTCCAAATTTAATGATCTTTAGCTTGTTAGATTCCTCTATATAAGAGGAATTTAATAAGCTAAAGATTATTGAATTTGGAGGTATATTCATTGAGTTATTAAATTTTTAAAAATAGAGTTCAAATCAGACCTCAAATTGAATTGGATCTCAATTTGAATTGATTTGAATCGAATTGGCCTCAATTCAATTCAAAGTTTTCAAATCAAATCGAATTTAGGTCCAATTCAATTCAATTCAATTCATTGGGAGCACTATGTATAATAGTATTAGACTCACTTATCTAAGATTTTCTTGACTTTATACTCAATGTAGTCTTTGACTATAATTGATCTAAGGGTGTCAGAATTTAGCCAGAGTATAGAAGTGACTTGTTCTAGGCCTTAAACTATAATATGAAATACTGGATGTATTTGTATAGTTACTAATAGATTGAGATAATAAGACTAGGTAGAGACTTATTTAGTAATCTTGAAGGGTCCAACTTAAGTTGGAACTTGATTAACTAGCAGTTGACTTGAAATTGAGTCTTAATATTATTGGCTTTGAGTAAAATTATATCTCTAATAATATAGGTGACATCTTGCTATTCTTGTCCATATATACTTAGCTTGATATTGTTAAGCCTTTTGCAAGTTTGTAGTAATGATTTTGAAAAAGAAATCCATTTTGTCAATAAGGTTCTGGACAGTGAGGACTTGTATATAACTAATTTGCTGGAATGAGACTAGGCTTGCAGGGGTTTCAGGATTTTGACTATATAGTAACTGAAAAAGAAAAAGACCAGTAAATGATTGGATAGTATTATTATAGATAAACTTAATATAAGTCAGGTAGTGGTCCTAATCATCTTGCTTATAAGATATATAGTTTCTGAATATTTGTTTAAATATTCTATTTATTTGCTTAATTTGTCCATTAGTTTAAGGGTGAAAGGCAATAAATATAATAATTTGAGTTCTAAGAGTATTAAAGCATACTTGTCAGAAGTGACTTGTGAATTTAGGATCATAGTCACTGACAATTACTTAAGAGAGTTTACATATATTAATAGAAAATAATCTTGAAGAAGATTCTTGTAATTTCAGAGATAGTGGTATTAATTGTAATTAGTTTAGTGATCATGATTTTAGTAAGATAGTCCACAAATATAACAATAGTATTATAGTCTGATTTAGTTTGTGGAAGTTGTACAATAAAGTCTATTGTAACTTATTTGAACTTCTTAATTAAAATTGATAATAATTATAGAAGACTGATAGACATTTGATTACTTGACTTATTTTTTTTTAATAAAGATTGTAGCTTTGAATATACTTTTTAATTTCCTTAAGTATATTTGGCTAGTAGTAATCTTATTGAATATTCTTAATGGTCTTCTCAGTTTCAAGATGATCAGCTAGTGGGGAGTTACAGTATTCATGAAAAATCTTATATTATAATTCAAAGTTAGTAGAAATATAGATCTTATCTTGATAGTATATGAGATTGTCCTTAAAGATATACTTTTTCTTAAATTTCTCAGTATTCTTTTATAGAACTAGAGAGTCTTGTTTATAAGTCTTTTTGATCTAGTTAAGAAATTTGAGTATCATGATAACTTGTAAAATTGTAGTAAAGTCAGGTCTTCTTAAGAGTATATCTGATATAACTAGAGTTTTGCTAGACTTATAGATGATATTTGGAATAAAAGTCTAAAGTAACTGACTCCACTTGGCTTATTGATGGGAAAATGTTGATTGGATATTGATATACTAAAGAAATCTATAATCTGTAATCATATTAAACTCAACTCCTTCTAGATAGTATTATCAGGTCTTGAGGATATATATAATTACCATGAGTTTCTTTTCATAAGTGGCTAGCTTTTATTCAGCAGAAGACAATTTCCTTAACTCAAAGACAATAGATCTATATTCTTGGTCATCATCTTGAGAGATGACTGCATTGATAGTAAAGTTAAATATATTAGTAGTAACTGTAAACTTCAGATTTGAATCCATTCTAAGAATATATATATGGGTTAGATAGTTCTTGAGTTCTTGAAAAGCTTATTGACAAAAGGTATCCTAAGTATAAAAAACATAGTAATCAGAGTTAGGTTCTTTTTATAAGAGATTTATCAATGATTTACCTATATTAGAGAAGTTCTTAATAAATCAATAGTAGTATTCAGTCAGACCAAGAAAGGACCTAAGTTCAGTAAGGTTTACTGGTAAAGGCTACTATTCAATAGCTTGTATTTTCCTTAGATCTACTTGAATTTCTTTGACTAATATGATGTATTTAAGATATTTGATTTAATTCTTGAAGAATTTATATTTCTTGAGCTTTGAATATAGCTCATATTCTTGGAAAATCTTGAGGACTTGTTTGATATACTTAAGATATTCTTTTTCAGTATCACTAAGATTAGAATGTCATCAATATATATAAATATAAAGATATAGAGTTGATCCTTAAAAATGGTTTGTATAAGATCTTAAAAGATTGCTAATACATTGGTAAGATCAAAGACCATAACTAAGAATTCATAAAGTCCAAAGGGTATGATGAAGGCAGTCTTAGATATATCTTCTGGTTTGATTTGAATTTGATAATATTCAGAGGTAAGATCAATCTTGGTAAAGTACTTTGCATTCTTGAGAGCAGCAAAGATTGGATCAATGAGTAGTAATATAATGATACTTAACTGTAATCTTATTAAGTACTCAGTAATCTATATACATTTACAAGGTATCATCTTTCTTTTTGACAAATAGAACTGGGGAGCCAAAGGGTAACTTGCTTGGCTAAATGGCTCTTTACTCAATAAGTTCATTAAGTTTCTTCTTAACTGCTTCAATTTTAAGAAGTGATATGCAGTATATCTTCTTCTTAGATATGACTACATTAGATACTAGCTTAATTCCATAATCATGAGCTCTTGATGGTAGTAGATCAGGTAGTTTATCTAAGAAGACATTCTTGTATTTATTTAGCAGTAGTTTGATGCTTTTACTAATTAATAGCTTTTTGTCTTCTTTCTTAGGTCAGATCAGTACAATAAAGATATATAGTTTTCTTAAGAGTCTTTTTGAACTGAATTGTAGAGAGAGTAGCAATCTGGGTTCTCATCTGAGTCTTGTCTAGCTTGATGATAATATTGGTTTCATCTTGGATCAAGGTAACTTTATTCTTGGCCCAATTGATTTGTAGGTTATACTATATAAGTCAGAGTTTTTTTAGGATCAAATATGGTCTCCTAGAGGTATCACTTCAAAATCTAAATGTTCTCAATACTTCTAAATCTTAAGAGAAAGTTTAATAGCAATTGAGTTAATTGATAGAATAGTACTATTAGTAGTAACAACTCCACTATTCTTACTGGCTGATTTGGTAAGAATCTTAAGTTTATCAATAAGACTCTTATTGATGAAATTTCCAATAGTTCTGCTATCTATGAGGATATCTAGTTTTTGACCTTTGACTAAACCCTTGAAAATGAGTATTGAGTTAGCTTGGTTCTTAGCTATACTAGTAACTTAGTTAGTACTGTCAAAGTCTTTTTGATCTTACTTAGTTAGAGATAACTTGGTAACTTCCTTGATAATAGACAGAGCAGCTTTCTCTAAAATAAGCTATATAATTCTGTTACCTTCATTGATAGTATATGATTGATTCTTATAATTAACTAGTAAAACTTGCATTTCTCCTCAGAAGTTAGAATCAATGACTCCAGCTCTAATATCTAGTGAGTACTTAACACAGAGACCAGATCTTAGTATAATTCTTATATATTATTCCTTGGGTATTTTGACTGCAAGGCCAGTTGGAATGAGTCTTCTTTCATAAGTGAGAATGGTGACTTATTATATAGATTGAAGGTCTAAATCAATGGCTCCTTCTGACTATAGATAAGAAATCTGAGCCTTGGGGTTGACTTGTAAAAAATTGAGTATAACTTCTTATTTGACTGATTAACCTTAAGTATCTTTAGACAGGAACAGAATCCTCTTAGGTTTGGTAGTTTTCTTGGGACATTTAGTAGTGATATGGCCAGACTGATAGCAAAAAAAGTAGACTTCAGTCTTCTTAAGATACTTCTTTTTCTCAGGTATAAGTTTGTTTTTCTTATTTTTATCAATGATGTCCAAGTCCATAAGGACAGGTTCAATAGTTCTGACTTTGATTTTCTCCTTTCAGTGATTGTTATTAAATAGAGATTTCTTCTGTTTAAAGTGGTAACTATAGGAAATGACATTGAATCTATTAGCAATTCTCATTACAGTATCTAAGTTCTTGGGTTCTTCAAGTTTGACATGAACTTGGGTTTATTCTTTTAAATCTTGAATATACTTGTCAATTTTCTCATCTTCAGTAATATGAGGTAGCTTCAGTAAGATAGACAGGAATTGTACATTATATACTTATACAGACTTAAGTTGTTTGATATTTGCCAAGAAGTCTCATATAGTATTGGCATTATTAACTGGTTTGAATTGGCCTTGAATAGTATTTGAAAATTTATCCCAGATCTTAATTTGGCCAAAGAATTTAGTGTTCTGGATAGTGCTCTCAAACAAATTGAATCAATTCGAATTGAATTGAATTGAGGGTCATTCAAATTGAATCAAATTGGAGATTTTTCAATTCAAATTGAATTTGAATCAAATTGAGGATCCAATTTGAACCCTATTTTTAGAAATGTAATAACTTGATGAATACACATACAAATTTAATGATCTTTTGCTTGTTAGATTCTCCTATATAAGAGAAATCTAACAAGCTAAAAATCATTAAATTTGGATGTGTATTTATTGAGTTATTAAATTTTTAAAATAGAGTTCAAATTGAACCTCAAATCAAATTGAATTGGGCCTCAATTCAATTCTAAGTTTTCGAATCAAAACTAATTTAGGTCCAATTCGATTCAATTCGATTCATTAGAAGCACTAGTTCTGGATATAATTTCACTATCAAATTGCAGCATTTCCTCAAAGAAGTATAGTAGCAAATTGGATTAGCATTGTTTCAACTAAATTTATTAGTTCACTATACTACTCTAATTGGAAAAGCCATATATTGATAAATAGTTCTCCTCTTTGGCTATCAAAGGTATTAGACTTCTGAGGCTTGATGATAACTGCTATAGAAGATATCAGTATTAGTATATGTACAGACTGAGTAAAGACTTTATTGTTCCTTTTGTCCAAGTAGTCTTAAAGTTGAGCAATCTGAGATAATACAGTATACAAGAGACTTTCAATAGATCTAAATGACTAATTGAGAATAGATTGTTCAATCTCTTCTTCTTACTAATTATAGGTGACATTCTATAGAATATAAGTATTATAAGAGTTATTGTTTCAGCTGCTAGTATCCATGGTATTGTGACTGGTATTTTTAAAGATTTCTTATTTAGGTAAGATGTAACTTAACTACCACTACTAAGTATAATAGTTCTAGTTTATAAATAAGAAAGTGATTATTTCAAGAGTTTCTGAGTAGCTTAAAGTATTACTCAGAATTCTGAAAGATCTTATAGTTTCTGAAAGAAAATATTCTGAGCTTTATTCATAAGAATAAAGAGGATATTTATATAAGATCTAAAAGAAAGATCTGAAAGAATCTAAGAAATTAAAGGAAATACTAAGAAGAAAGTTCTTGGTAAAGATAACAAATAAAGTTCTATAAGTTTCCATGAAGTTCTATAACTAGCTAAGACTAGAAGACTTGGTACTAAGAAGTGATAAAAATATTCTAGCTAAGACTTAGTATCAAGAAAGAATTTCTAGACATTCAGAAAGTACTAAAAGGTTATAGAATATTTAAGAAAAGATAAAGAAAAAGAAGTAAACTATACTAAAATATTACAATACTATCAAAGTATTTATAGAAGCTACTCTAACTATCCACTACTCTGTTAGTTATATATTATACTGCATTATATGAGAACTTAACCAAAAGGCCCAAAAAGTCCTGGTCCAAGAAGAAGAAGGATTCTAAGACTCTATCATTGAAACTCTATTGTACCAGAAGACATTAATATTAAGATTAATGAGTTCTTAGAAGAAAAAGAATAATAAAAAGTTTATTAGTTCTTTATCTATCTTCAAGCTATAAAATATTAATAAAGATAATTAGCCACAATTCTATCTCTCATCTTTTGACCAATACTTTCTTTATTTAAGAAACAAAATAATAAAGTTACAAGTCAGTAAGATAATTTACTTACTACTAACAAAGAGTACTATATCTTTTAAAATAAAAAATTATATTTTTTGCTACTAGTAAATATTCTCACACCACATCTAGCTAGCTTATATTCTTCACTAATAGTACAGAATAAGATATTTCAATCTTATCTAATTTAATTAGTTTATATCACTAGGATAGAGCTATATTATAGTTTAACTCAATATAGAATAATTTTTTCATTACTTAAATATTCTTTATTACTAGTATATAGAGTATCACAGCTTACCTCATTAATACTAGTCTTTACTACTGATATATTGCTACTAGTAAACCAATAGTAATAACTAGACTTTGCCATCAAGACATGGTAGAAATATATATAAAATACCCCAAAAATAAGAGTGAATAAATCTTAGTCAATTGGTTTATATCTGAATAATAAAATACTAGTCAAGAAAATCTAGTTGAGGTCTAGTATAAGATAAAGCTAATTAAGTTTTGAAAGTTAAAGTAATTGAGTATAGGAACTTTATAAGAAGTCAAGAATTTCTCTTACTACTACAGAAATCAGATATGGACTATATATTCAAGACAAAACCAGATACCCAGCTATAGGAAATAAGACCAGAAATATCTATCAAGAATATAAGAACCTGCTAAAAGAATGCTAAGTATATCAAGACAAATATATGATATGAATGATTTCTGCCAAATAATGCTATTGATCTCAAATGATAAATTATGTGACCTGAGACTTGATAAGATGTGAATAATATGACATCTGACCCAGAGGTACTCCAGAAATACCTTAGTATATTTTTACCAAAATATTCTTTTTGCCATACTTCTTATAGTCTAGTATTTCTTAAAATTATTCTTTGATCTTCTATGATAACTTATATAAATAACTCCAATAAATATTATGTTCTTTTTCTCAGAAAATCATTACTTAAACTACTTAAACTCCTGAAATTTCAAGTACCACTTTATAATACTTAGTCTTCACTAAAACTTAGTTATCTTCTCTTATCAAGAAACTAGAACTGTTATATAACTACTAAAAAAATAGTACCAGATAGTAATTATGAAGCTTACCATCAAGTTCCCTTATAATATACCCTCTATAAGATATTTCAAGAAACCAAGTGTAGTTTCCTAAACAACAAATAATGCACATATATATTCCCATAATTTTTTCATTAATCTAGGCATTCTGATATGCATATGTAATGTAGAGTTCTCAGTGTAAACTTGAAAGCTAGATGCTCTTGTTCGCATTTTATTTCTTCCAGAACTGGAGATGGAGTGGCTTGAGAGAGATTTTGCAGATGCTGACGAACGCTCTGCAGCCCACCGATTACAGACTACAAGGCAACAAGGGCAGCAGACGAGGAGCCAATCAATGTGCGTGAGGTCAGAGCCGAAGATGAAGATCGCGGAGGATGATGTAATTCCTGTCGTTAATCCATTAGAGCTCGCGGTGCCGACTCCCACATTACATCCCAGTAATCCTTGTGCACTCAAGGCTGGTAGTATACTGCTTCCTAGCCGCGTGGAACGATCTCGTTAGAGAGAGTAACGATGGGCCGATCTTGACGGGTGATCACAGATATTGAGGAAGAAACATCTTGGCGCGAGATTGTGACGATGTGACTTCGGTTCTCGCTGGCATCAAATCACACATCCTTCGCTGCTGTTGATAGCGCACTGGGTTGACAGCGCACTGGGGGCAACGTGATGCGGCAGATTGTCCAAGTCAACATTCCCTCTGTCACGCCCAGGCTCCAAAGTTAGTTATACCGTGCTCCGCAGCGGGCCCCCCTCAGCGAAGAGGGTAAAATGGACGGCGAAGGATGACGTCGTCCCACTGGGCAGGGTGATTTCGGTGACGCCGAGCATTCAGGACCTACACGAGCTAATGAATTTCCAGTCGCTCGACGGGTCGTACGTGGTCTAGCGAAATTCCTAGGATTCAAAGGAGCCAATGAGTTTCTTAGACAGACGAGACCCAAGGATTCAGTTGACTGGAACCAGGATGTGTGGACCGCACTATATGTTATCGCGTTCATGAAAGAGAGGATGTCGATGTTAAAAGTGGATTGCGTGATCGATGAGATCAAAAAGATTGTTCGGAAGCCGTGAGGTTGAGAAGCGCTGGGATCATGAAGCAATATTGAGATGTTATCACGGATGTCTTTTATTCTTGATTTCGCCAATAAAACATGAGCTTATTTTACATTGCCCCGTGCGCAAGTCAGCACTGTGGCTAAATACCATCCCCTTTGTTACGTTCTATAGAACTACTACGGTATATGTGCTCAAAATTCCATCCATTGTCCTTGACCAGCAATTTCGGATCAATGGCGTCGAGACAAACGTAAAAATAATCAAGGCTCAGATGCAGTGGTATAGCGGCAAATTTTTACACCTTGTAAACCTTGAACGACTTGAAGGCCCAGTACGCCTCCTTGAAAGCATGGGGATTGTTCTTCACATAGTTGACACAGCTGCCCTTCCCAGGGCACATTTCACTGAAAGTGCTACCAGCCCAATCTGAAGATGGAAGAAAACCACGTCAAGTTCGATTAGTCAAGGGCCGGATATGTCAACGACAGATGAGAGAACACCACCTACCACCGCAGAACGTGTTATCGACCACTATCCGATGCCCCTTGAAATACGACGGCGGGCAGCTCTTGAACGGGAAGTCAGCACTAGGCAGGGACCAGGACGCGGGCTTCGGGGTGCCGTGGATGATGTCCTGGGGGATGCTATTCCTGGGGAAGAACCAGACCTGGATGCCGGAGCTCGACCACTTTACGGCGAAGACGCCGCCCTTATTTTTGTTGAACCCGGTGCCATACGAGCTCGTGCGCCTGTCCGTCACGCTGCAGCCCTGGTCGGATTCCCCGACGTCGCAGTTGGCGTTGACGATTGTCCCTGACTGGAGCTGCTCCACCCTTTTCATCGTGCAGCCAGCGTTCGTGTGTAGCGTCATCGCATTCTTAGCTTGGTTGTTCACGCCCTCAACGATATCGATCTCGCCGTTGTTCGGCCAGTCGTCGCCGAACGTCCAGACGGCTGGTTTGGGAAGGCGTGATGGGACGTCGTATCAGCTTCATTCAAGTTCAACAGCAGAAATCTCGCAACATAACCAAAATACACAAACCTGGCCATGTACCACATCCGATAGGCATGTGGAGGATATCGAAGATGAAGAGGCCACTGTTGTACTTCGTCTTGGAGCTTAGGCGAACGCTCATGCGGCCTTTGGGCGCGATATTTGTGTGATCCGAGTAGACGTAGATGGTATCGTTCTTCACAAACGTGAGATTATTCGAGCGCGCGGTGTCCGCATTGACGTAGCGGACGAACCCGTCAGTCGGATCGGAAGCCGTGAAGAAGTTGAATTTGTCGAAGAACGAGCTGCCCTGGTAGACGTCCGTCCCATTTCTCGGCACGGGGTTCTTCCCGCGCTTCTTGTGCTTGTACATGGATTTGGCTGCGTCTGTCGTTATCGCTATGAAGAGGCCACAGATAGCGAGGGCGAGGATGAATGTGGTGTGTTTCATTGTGTATGAACAATCGATAATGAGAGGGTTGAAACAAACGGGGTATGGGTCTTTTATGCGAACCTAGTCAAAAACGAAGTCGTACAAGCCATTCTGTTCAATGTGACATTGTGGCTTGAACGATAATTCAAAATTTCATTTTCAAAACAAAAACAAAACAAATAATTGAATGTTGGGACAAATGGCTTACAAACCCCTAACTTTTAAGGTCGGACCTAATCAATATTATATTGCATTACATTTATTTGTCCTATGGTGGCATCGCGTTTCTGTTTGCTCGAATTTGGGGATTTGTTAGTTTCTGTTAACTGAAATCCGATGAATGGTCCTCGCGCCTTCCTGCAATGTCAAATTCGCATTAGCGATCAAGGATGTCAAATGGCCGAAAGATTATTCGTATTGGATCATAGTGGCTTCCTATCCTTCCCGCATCGAAGGCTAGCACCGGTTTTGTTCCTGAATATAATAATATATGAAGAAACCGTTGGCGTTGTATCGCGCATGAGCAAAAAGCCACCAATTAGCCGTCAACTTTCTCATCTGTACTACTGTTCCTAATTTGTCGGTCAATGTCCCTGCCGATCATCACATAACCAAAAAATAAAGGGGCTGTGCAGTTACATCTTCTAGTTAATATCCTCTTGTGTGGCACAAAATGAACGGAGGGGGGGAGGGGCTATGCTATCCTGCAGACATCAACGAACCTGGAAAGATAAGATTGCTATTCGTAAGCATAATTACACGAATTTGTCAGGGGTTGAAAATGCTTGCAACGAAAGCGTCAGACAAAAAGGTTTATTTTGGTCTTTACAATTTACTGAAAACTAATGCTTTGACGGTAGGCAAAAAATAAAAATAAAAATAAAAAAATAAAACAGTTGCAAGGCCACAACTTCCGACCCTCATTGAATTTCTCACCGCAGAACCTCCGCCCAGCCCTCTCCGCATATCAGAATCTCGGGCCCTATCTCCCATATCAGCAGAACCCCCTTCCCCACGACAGCTGCCAAGTCAGCGTACCTCTCCCCTGCTGCTAGGTGCCGCATTACACATTAGTAACTAACACCAAAGGGGACATGATGGCGCCGTCGGGTGTCAACCCCTCCAAAACTCCAGTGCCACGGAGACTCATAACACTGCATTACGTCGAAGCCGGTGATGTTTGCAATCGGCCAGCCCACAAACACACACACACACGACAGAAATGCAAATTTATTTTTGAGATTGGCGTGGCGTCAGCTATAACATAATTCAGATATTGTGAAGCTGCCTGATTATTATTTTTAAAGGAAGAGAGGCCTGGGTTCGCAATTTTCAAATAAAATAAAATAAAATAAAAAAATTACGTTATCAGAGCAGATTGTTTGTTAAATATCTATCTAGTCTCACCTCCTATATTTGATGTTAGATCAGTCAGCATGCAAAGATTATGAACAAAGCAGAAGTTGTAGGGCCTTCTTGTTAGTCAGCATATTCAATCATTCCAGTATTACTAATAGTCATATAAAGAATGAATCAAATTGGGGTTTGATTCAAATTGAAATTTTATTCTAACTTCAAATAATAATTTGATAAAAAAAATAAATTATGAAAAAATAAATTCAAATTAAACTTTG
>RQIL01009942.1:0-11721 GCA_003951145.1 Jimgerdemannia lactiflua | reverse complement strand
TCTTGTTACTTTTATGAATTTCAGATAGGATTTCATATGAGATTCTACTTAGGAATTTCACATGAAAAGACTTGATACTTAGCCGCATATTTAGTAGCAGAATTAGCACACAAATCTGTATAAATAACCCAGTATTTTATAGTGAATAAAGCACAGTTCAGTTCTTTATTATACTCTTTCCCCCACACAAAATCCATCCAATTTACCAAGATCTGCATCCCCTATATTACAACTTGGTGCCCATTGGCTGGTGATTCAAGATGAATCCCTCACTTTTAAGCTGAAATTGAACAACTGCCATACAGACTATCATGTCACATATGGCGTTTGTCTGTGCCATCCACTGTTAATTGGTTGTTCCAGTAGTCAGTCTTGTTTATATGAACTGTCAGTAGGAACAACACTCTGGAAGGATACATTATTGACTGGGTCACTCCTTAGTTTGAGGGATAATATTACAAGAATTAATTGCCAAAAATGCTGAACAAACTGCTATGCCAAACAGACTGCTGTATGGACCACCACTACCATACTGAAGATATTATATACAAACTGTCACCCGAGTTAATTATTTGAAGAATGCCGCCATCTGTGTTAATTGGTTGTTCAGTTGTCAGCCTCATTTATGTGAACTGTCAGTAGGAACAATGCTCTGGAAGGACACATCATTGACTGAGTCACTCCTTAGTTCGAGGGGACAACATTACAAGAATTAATCACCGAAAATGATGAACAAACTGTCATGCGAAGGACTACTATGGAGAATTGAAGATACATCATATACAAACTGTCGTCACCTGAGTTAATTATTTGAAGAATGCTGCCATCTGCATTAATTGGTTGTTCCAGTTGTCAGTCTCATTTCTGTGAACTGTTGTCGGGATTGAACAATAGATGCTCTGCAAAGGACTATATCATTAAGTTAATAGCTGGGTTGCTCCTTAGTTTGAGAGGACAACAATGTTACAAGAATTAATTACCGAAAATGCCGAATGACTGTCATGCAAAGAACCATCATGGAAAAGAAAAGAAGATACAACCATCGTCGCCTGAGTTAATTATTTGAAGATACCGTCATCTGACTTTTGATGACATATGAGCCGCCACCTGAACCATCACCCTCCCGATATACGAATGTCTCCCAACATATGAATGGACTGTCATGGAGAATTAAAAGATATCATATATGAACTGCCCAAGAATAGACCCACCCCAAAGAACTGAAAGACATCATATACAAACCATCACCTGAGTGAAGAATGCTGTCTTCTGACTTTTGACAACATATGAATGCTGCCCGAGTAAAGAATGCCACCTAAAAGAAGACACCATCACCTGACTTTTGAAGATGAGCATTACCTGACCTTTGAAGATACTGTCACTCTCCTGACATACGAATACCTCCCAACATATGAATGGATGGCTACAAAATATATAAATGGACTGCCACAGAGAATTAAAAAGACATAATATACTAACCATCACCCGAGTAAAGAATGCCACCCAAGAGAAGATGCTGTCACCTGACTTTTGAAGATGCCACCACCTGATTTTTGATGCCATCACTTTGAACTGCCTGGATATATTATAAATATATCCATGTAGAGAGAACAAACATATAAACATTATAAGAATTTGAATAGGTATTTTTGTATCAAAAATAACCTATTCAGGGGGAAGATATGACATATGGTATGAAATAGAAATAAGAATCAGGAGAAGATATTTGATCATAGTACCTGAATCCAATTTAGTATAGTGTAAAAATTGCCTTTACTGTGGACACTGCATCTAAAACATTATCAGTGAAACTCTTGTTACTTTCATGAATTTCAGATAGGATTTCACATGAGATTCTACTTAGGAATTTCGCATGAAAAGACTTGATACTTAGCCACATATTTAGTAGCAGAATTAGCACACAAATCTGTATAAATAACTCAGTATTTTATAGTGAATAAAGCACAGTTCAGTTCTTTATTATACTCTTTCCCCCACACAAAATCCATCCAATTTACCAAGGTCCACATCCTCTACATTACACTATATAGCATAATAACTATATAAACCATCCAATCTATTAAGTAATTAAACCAAAAGAAGTAATGATAATCTGAGTTGAAATGAAGACTACATTATTTAAAGAACCTAGGCCTGGCCTCAAGAATCAGTATTGAAGAATAAATATATATCAAGAACATAATATCTCCCTCTTGTCAATTCAACCAGACCTCTTATTACTCTTCTTCTTTACTAAGTCTGAAGAATCTTATTCTCAAAGCTATCAAAATGGCTATCCAGTATCCTGATACTACTGAACACCTGAACTTCTATATGAAAGACCTTGGACACTTTATCAACTACTACTATATTATAATCCAGCAGCTCAAGAATACTACTGATTAAATAATCCTCTGATATAACTATAAGATTAGTCACTATCTTCATAATAAAACCCAAGATGATAACTGAGAAGAATTTATTATCAAACTATTGACTACTAACTAGCTGATCAAGAGAGCTCTCTATGTCTATCAGATTTTCCACTATATACTCTAGACTATAGTATATTTATAAGGAGTAACTACTAGGAACTTGTCTATCTTACTACTGAAGAAGCCAATTGAGTAGAAGCCAAAGTTACTGATTACATTGGAAGCAACTGTGTTACCATAGGAAGTCAATAAACTCACTCTACTAAGTTTTTATACTATATCCCTCAAAGATAATAAATAAGATCACTTAATAAGCCTCATGGAAATCTTTTAAGGACTACCCATTATAATTGAAGCACCTATTAGAGCTATGTCAACCACCCACTATCCTGTCAGTTATATATTGCACTATATTGTATGGAAGCTAAACCAAGAAGCTTAAGAAGTTCTCATCTAAGAGAAGAAAGAACTCCAAGACTCTACTATTGAAACTGCTGCTATACTAGAAGATACCATAACTGATGAATTCTTGGAAGAAGAAGAATAACAAAGAATCTATCATGTTAAAGACAATTGGCCACCATTCTACCCCCTCACCTCTTGGCCACAACTTCCACTCTTTGAAAAGTGAAATAATGAAGTCACAACTAAGCAAGATGATTTACTTGCTATTGATAAAGGGTACTATACTATTTAAGATAAAGATCAGCACTCTTTTCCACTGACAAACATTCTCACACTATATCTAGTTAACCAACAATCTTCACCAGTAGTGCAGAATAAAGATATTCCAGCCTTATCTAATTTAGTTAGCTTATACTATCTCAATACAAATGTGTTATAGTTTAATCAAATATAGAATAGCCCCCCATTACCTAAATATTCTTTGCCACTAGCAAATAGTATATTATAGCTTACTCTATTAATATAGTCTTTGCCACTATTATATTGCTACTGGCAAACCAATAGTACAATCAGATCTTACCATTAGGGTATAGCAGAAACATATATAAAATATCCAGAAACAAAGAGTAAATAAACCTCAGTCAGATCAAGTTTGAAGTAAAAGATTACAGAAAAACACACTGCCTTCAAGAGACTGAATAATTCAGAGAACAAGTTAATGACCTAGAGTAATGATTACTTGGAAGTTTGAGTTAAAGAATTTCTCTTACTAAGGAAAATAATTTCAACTACACATTCAAGAAAAAAGATAAGACCTGGATACTCAGCTAAGAAACTTAAGAATATAAGTTACAAGAGCAGATATACTCACTAAGACCAAGAACTCACTAAGTATATTATTGACTTAAATGATTTCTATCAAGTGATACTGTCAACTTTGATGATATGAACAACTTTCTGACATACAATACCCTATCTGATCTGAAGAAGATGAGCACATGAGTATAAAATCTTCAGCTGATGAAATGCTCAATAGAAATGAGAGGATCCATCCTAAGGGATCTAGATACTAAAGGAGCAGCAAATCCCATGAATCAGCATCACTTTGAGAATATATCCACACCCAGAATAAAGGTCTTATAGTCAAAAATGTCCTCAAGAATACACCAGAGGTTAGGTAAAAATTCCTGAAGGAAGCCAAAGAAGATACCAAGAGGATTCCTGTCCAAGGGCTACATATATAAGAACTTAGCACTATCCACATAGTCCATGAAAATCAGTACCAAGAACATCAATCCACAAGACTTGCCAATGGCAATATGTATAGTGAAAATGCCTGAATTCTCATTGATACTAGAGGAGCAGTCTACATCATTACTCAAAGAATATTAGAAAAGAATCAGATGAGAAATTGATAAAGGAACTAAAGCAAGATTCATCATGGCAGATAGATCAGCATCTACCTCCCTTGGACTTGTGTAAGATATGTATCTCCATTCAAGTAGAGAAAGTCTGCCTCAATGAACCCCGACTATTGTGACCCCTATAATCTCTTATGATCTAATCTTGGAAACTGACTGATTGTATTGAGTTGGAGCCAATGTAGATATCAAGAGACAACTTCTAGTCTTCTCTATCCATGGACAGAAGTATAAGGTACCAATTGAATCAAGGGAATCATTAAGAAAAGCAAGTCATGCTTCTGAAATAGAATAGTAAGAATATGAAGACACACCCACTACTACTGAGGATGAAAGTGAAGCAAACTTCCTATAAGAACTAGGAAGTGATTTCAATACCCCTAACGACTAAGAAAGTGAATAAGAAGATTATCTTACTGGAGTTATTGATATTGAAGGCCTGTAATCAAGCATTAATTAAATCATTAGTAAAGAAGCAATACTTGAATTTACAGGACCATCCATATAATTGTCACCCCTGTCAATAGAAAATCAAATCATATGAGTCTTATGTCTAGGTATGTATAAGCATTATAATAATTTCTACTCACCAAGAGATAATTGCAGCAATTGCCAAATCCTTGATCTCAAGAAGGTTCTAATGCTAGCAATTGAAGATAAGGATGAGCTGAAACAAGCCCTGGTCCTTAAATAAATACAACTGCTAACTCCAAAGACTTTCAAGAAGACCTAAAATGAAGAACAGAAGACCCCCTTTCATTAACTATTAAAGACCATTTAGTTGAAAGTAACAATGACAACTTCTATACTATTACTCAAGTCCTTCAAATCACTCTGTCCATATTTGACAAATATCAAAAAAGATTTCCTATCAGTAAGAAAGTCATGTAGTAGAATGAGGACTGTGTCAAAAAAGAACACTATAACTGTGAAAGGACCTTTGCCTGTTACTAGTGTGAACATGAAGTGTTTACCTTAATGAGAATATCTTTAAAAATTGAATGAAGAGAAAAGATCTCACCCTATAAGAGCCTTGAGTTCACTGGGCCTATCAAAAATATAAAGAAATCAACCATAAAGAAGACTGCAAAGAAAAGAACAAGACTGCTATTTGGGATCTATCTTGGAAATTCTGGCCATTAATTATTAGTTATTACTGCTCACATTAAGACAATTAAGGGATTAATCTTGCCTTCACTCTTATGGAAGCCCTGGACCCACTTGGAAGAACTGAATTCAACTATACAAAAAACCCAAGACTGGAGTACACTGGCTATTCTTTAAGCCAGACCATATGGATTTCTCATCTGCATTAATAACAACTGAAATACTATTTCCCAACACTCAATCAGTCATATATGTAAGTCAAGCTCTTGTCACCTTGGGCACAACTCTCTCTTATACAAATAGAAGGATTATTTGGATATAATCTCAGCCTCCCCTACCAGGTAATGATCTGACCTAGAAGTACTAGGACCTTTGATCTTTAAATTGCACTTGCCATACCACTAGGACTCTATAAATAGTTAGCATCAAGATTATCTTGGCAGCCAAAGAAATCACAATAGAAGGAGAAGTCATTGATCAGGACTATTGAGGTTCTTTGAAGATCATTATCTATAATAATAGTAAGAATCACTAATCCTTAAGCCTCTGGAAAGCTATCTGCTAAATCTTGTTCATTAAGATATCACAGCCTACCATTTAGGAGGTAAAGCAACTGGACAGTACTAAGAGAGGACAAGGAGGCTTTGGAAGTACCAATAGAAACTCTTAGGCACTATCTATTAAAGTTCACTTGATCTTCATCACTATCATCTAGAAGCTCTAGTGGTCTATCTTCTATTTCCTCCTGGTTGTTCTTTGTCTTGCTAGTAATCCCCTTTATCTTAATGATGCAGGAGTAGTAGTGATCCAGATGCTGAGCACAGTATATTCTTTTGCCATGGGGGCACACTCCTTATGGTGCATATCCATTTGCAATTTTCATACACCATTCTTCTTCCATCAACTGCTTGTCTTTTCCTTTCCTTATAGTGACTATATAGGCTTCTTCTTCTTATTCTTTCTTCATCTCAGAGTGGACTCCTTTGTGGGATTCTGATCTCTCTGCTCTGAAAGACAATTTGCATCTTCTGAGCACTGAGATCAATCATTGCCTTGGCTTTGTAAAGCCATTAATTGCTAATGAGAATATCAAAGTTGATTGCATTGATAACAATAACATTCACTGGAATAGTGGCTTTTCCAAACTTGATTGGTACATCTTGAATCTTTCCCAGAGATGTTGCTTATGTTCCATCAGCTATGATGAATACCAGTTTGGTTGCTTCTTCTATTTCCCAACCCAGGCAGTCTACTGTCTTCTTGGTGATAAGATATCCTTCAGCTCCTGTATCAATAATGGTCTCGAAGACTCGGTCTTCAATCTGACAGATGGTATAGGCTGATGTCTTTCGATTGTCTTCACTTTCTTCACTTGAGTCTTCTTGAGCATTGTTGACTTCAATGATTCTCCAACCTTGATCCTTTCTGATATCTGAGATTTCTGTTCTCATATGTTGTCTAAAGGTTGGGATTTCTGCTAGTTGGCCGAAGGTTGTATTGACTTTTTGGTCTTTGAGGTCCTTGAAGATATTATACTTGAAGGTCTTGGTCTTGCACAACTTCTATTCCTTCTTTCCTTCACTTGATGAAGTGGTATTCCAGATAATATCTTCTATTGTTTGTTTAAGCTTGGCATCTTGTTTCAGCTCCATATCTTGGTCAGCCTCACTTTGTTGAGTCTTCTCTTTGATGACCACTTCTGGTTACTTTGTCTGTGCTTGGGTCTTCTTTGGAGGTCTGCCTACAGGCTTTTTGTAAGGAGTAGCTCAGATGTCCTTCTTGCTTAAGGTGGCAGGATAGGCTTCCCATTCCTTCTGCTCTTCCTCTGATTCTCCAATCTCCTCGAAGATAATAGTGTTTACTTGTTCTTGGTTTCTGGCTGCATTGCTTGGTTGAGCCTTGTGCTTGGTTTCTGCTATGCAATCTGAGGCATAATGGCCTTCTTCTTTATATTTGTAGTATGTTATTGATTGTCTTTCATTCATGGCAACAAACCTCTGTACTGGCTGCTTCTTGAATTTCTTGACTATATTGCTCAGATGTGTGGCCATTTCTGCAAACTGTTTGGCCAGTTCCTCCATTGGATCAGTCTTTCTTAGTTCTTGTGGTTGTGGTTGTTATTATTGAGTATTCCTGTTGACTATGATAGTTGGGACTATATGGGTATTCCTTGGTTCAATTTTTACTCTAGTTACTCTTCCATTATATGGCCTGGCAGTCCAGTATCTTTGAGCAGAAGTGACCTTCTGTACCAGGTCTAGCACTATTGGAGTGGATCAGATGGCTAAGGCAATTTCCTGGTGGATATCTTTTATAAAGGTATTTTCAGCCACCTGGTCTTGAACTGCATCAGGATAGTCAGTGAGGACTATTTGATGCTGGATTCTTGTGTAGAATATATTTGAGTTAGTGCTCCCAATGAATCAAATTTGATTTGATTTGAAAACTTCGAATCGAATTGAGGCCCAATTCGATTTGAATCAATTTGAATTGAGGTTCAATTTGATTTGAGATCTGATTTAAACTTATTTTTAGAAATTTAATTACTTGACGAATACATATCTAAATTTAATGATCTTTAGTTTGTTAGATTCTGCTTATATAGAGGAATCTAATAAGCTAAAGATCATTAAATTTGAATGTGTATTCATCAAGTTATTATATTTCTAAAAATAGGTTTTGAATTGGACCTCAATTTGATTTAAATTCGATTCAATTCAAACTCAATTTGAATTGAAAAATCCCTAATTCAATTCGATTTGAATTGATTTGATTTGTTTGGAAGCACTAATTTGAGTCTTCAGTCATTTCTTAACAGATGATATTCAATTGATCCTTGAGAGCTTATTTGATTTCATCAGTATAGTAAGTATTTCTGAGGCAATTCTTCAGGGCTAATAGTGTTGCTGGGTCATCAGCTCTGCATGGTTGACTGCAATGAAGGTGGTTCTTACTGGGCCTTGAAGGCTTACAGGGAGTAGGGCTACTTGCTGTGTTACAATTAGGGTCCTGACAGCAGTATACTGCTTGAAATCATTAATGAAGGTGATGATTGATTCATTAGAGGTATATCTATGGCATATGGATTGTCTCATATCCCTTCTGTCTAAAAGTGTTGTGTGGGTTCTTGTGGTAGTTGTTTATTATTCAGCTTGAAAGTGAGGGATTTGTCTTAAATCACTAGCCAATGAGCACCAAGTTATAATATAATGGATGCTGAACTTACAAGTATATCAGATTTCTTTATTTTGAATTCTTGTCTTCTTGACTCCCAGAGTCAGTACTTCCATGAGGCCAAATATATCAAAGAGGTAATCCTGAAGATCCTTTATCAGTATACTTATTCTTTATCCTAATACTTTCAATCTGAGGTTTATTCACTTAAAGATACTAAGTTATTTATACAGTTCTACTAGCTATGAGGTGGCTAAGTTCTGACTATGTTTTTTATGAGTCAGTTTTTCACAACTGTAAATCCTTGATATCTGTTAAGATTTCGATAATTGTATCAATAGTTGTTAAATTGACTACTATACTATATTAGGAATCAGGTTGGATACCATGATCAAATGTCTATTCCCCTGATTCTTGTTACTATTTTGGGTCGACTATCACAATACTTATGAATATCATTTGGACTCTATAATATATCTATCTCATTTTAATAAATGATAAATCATGTCTCCTAGAATCTTATTGAAAGAAATGTACTAGTATATATAAATGATGTAACTATTAACTCTGAGATATTCAAGTAATATTTGTTAGATCTCTACAAAGTATTTGATATCATCTTAAGCTCAGGACTCAGACTTAATGCTAAGAAATACTTCTTTGGAAAATACTAAGTCAAATATATGGGATATATATATTATCTTAGCTCAAGATATATATGCCAATCCTTACAAGGTGGAGAAAGTCAAGAACTATTCAACCCTGACCTCAGCAAAGGAGACCCTATCCTTTCTTATATTATCATCTTACTACTAGTAATTTATCTCAAAATTTTTAGACAAGGCACACTACTACAAGATATCTCCAAGAAGGACCAACTATTTTACTAGATGGAAGTCATTTGATATACTCAAGAAGGCTCTTACTGAAGCCTCTGTTTTAGTATGACTAAATTTCAAAAAACTATTCATTCTGATAACCAATGCTTCAGCTCTTGGACTTGGATCAATTCTGTTCCAGCAAGATAATCAGAAGAGAGAGTATGTTATTGAATATACTAGCAAGATTACAAATGAAATACAAGCAAACTATAGAGCCACCAAGTTGGAATATCTAGCAGTAGTATGGGCAGTAGATATCTTCTGATACTATTTCTTAGAAAAGAGATTTGCTTTCATTATAGACCATTAAGCTCTGTAATGATTATTTAACAAAATAGAGCTCTCAGAAATTTTTACTGGATGGATTATATCTCTGTAAGAACACTAATTTACCATTATCTATAAGAAAGGTATACTCTAATATTGATACTATGTCAAGAATCCCATAAACTCAATAAGAAGGAAAAGAGCTCCCATTATAGAAGGCTGCTTTCTGCTCACCCAAATGAACTAAGAAATATGCCTCACCCTCACCTGGAGCCACACTATAGGAGCTTTAAGAAAGGAATTCAGTCTGCTCATAAGCTGTTTATTTAGGAAATTTTAAGAAGGTAATGGTAAACTTTAGAGAGTAAAAGGAGACTGATATACCTGAGTTCCAAGAGAAGATGAAATACCAAAGATACTGATAACCAATCATAATAAGAATACACAATGAGGAATTGAAAGCCACTATTGTAAAAATCAAAGAGTAATACTGATAGTCTAAATGAGGAAATAAATTTCAATAATATGACACTTAACAAAGATACTAACAAAAACCAACCAATAAAATATTACTAATGCCAATTCCAATACCAGCAAGAGCCTTTCAAAGATTAGAAATTAATATTATTAGACCCCTACTAGTAACTTATTAAGGAAAACACTATATTCTTATCATTGAAGTCTATCTGATGAAATGGTCTGAAGGTGTTACATCATCAAAGATTAGAAATAAATATTATTGGACCCCTACTATAACTTATTAAGGAAAACACTATATTCTTATCATTGAAGTCTATCTGACAAAATGGTCTGAAGGCTTTATATCAAGACTACTGATGCCCAAATGATCATCAGAATCCTGTATGACAAAATTTTTAGCCACTATAATATTTCTAAAGAAATTATCAAAGATTAAGGCCAAGAATTTGTCAACAATATCATAAAGATCTTCATAAATAACTTTAAGATCAAGCTGTATCCAATAATAGCCTACTACTATAGGAAAATGGACTTACTGAGCAAATGAACCAGACCACCAAATGAGGTTTCAGTAGAACCAGAGATCAAATAAGTTGGAATATCTATTTTCTAGTAATTTTATTCAGTATCTATACTTCAAAGACAACTGCTATCCAATAGATCACCTTTTATCTGATATATGGCTGAGAAGCATAAGACCCCACTGAATCAATCTAGCTGAATTTGATAAAACAAGTTACTAAAAAGATCACATGGTCATATAAAGTATATTATCTCAAGTACAAGAATTTATCACCAAGGTACAAGAATGATAAAAAAATACTATGACTGCAAAGCTCACCTTGAACCCCTGCTCATTGAACAATAAGTCTTGATATACTATACCACAATAGAAGGAAACTAGAGAACCAAACTTGGACTAAAATAGAAAGAACCTTATCTCATATATCAAATATTCATAAATCATATCTATTAGCTCAAGAACCTGAATCAAGATCAAAATACACCACAACTGCATAAGACTCTACTATTCTATGGAAGCAAATTATATTTAAACAACTTCATTTACTTTATGGGGGCTGGGGTGGACAGTTAATGTAGATTAGTGCAGAATCTCTGGCCTAAAGGATGGAAATGTACAGGTATTGATGAGGAGTGGGACTAGAGGTGATTGTGGACCAGAGAGATGGAGGCTTAGAAATGAATACCCTCCAAATTCTAGGTGATCTGATGGAGAGTCTTATAGTGGAATATTATATTGAACTTCAGGTTAGGACATTTGGTAGCAGGAGGTATTTATGAGTATAAGAAGTATATGGAAGTTTGTTGTGAACTTAGGAGGAATAGAAAAAGAAGAGCGATATTTTTATTGATCACCCAATGTTATGCACTTTTACGCGATTATTGATGATGTCACTCCAACACCACTGCACCACAAATTATCTATATCGAGTTGTAACCTGTAATCTCAACACTCCCGCTCAACGAGATAAAGCCAAGCTAAGCTAAGCAAAACAAAACATTACCAATGGGGTGCTGTCTAGATGACCT
>RQIL01009931.1:0-11722 GCA_003951145.1 Jimgerdemannia lactiflua | reverse complement strand
GGCTCTGGGCAGGCGTATCCCTCAAAGTGTTGTAGGCAGACTTGACTTTTGCTTTGGATTCAATTTCGGACTGAGGTTTATTCACTCTTGTCTCTGGGGTATTTTATACATTGTGGTTGCTATCTGGCTAATTATAGAGTGCTATTTATGGTGGGTACTTCCTCAGGGGATGGGTGTTCCTTCAGGGGATGGGTGTTCCTTCAGGGGACAGGTGTTCCTTCAGGGGACAGGTGTTCCTTCAGGGGACAGGTGTTCCTTCAGGGGACGGGTGTTCCTTCAGGGGACAGGTGTTCCTCTGTTTAGCTATCTAAGTTATTTATACAGTTTTCCGCAGTAATGGTTGCTGGTTACTAAGCTATGTTAATGTTCACGTCATCTTCAATTCAGGTAGTATGTTTTTCTTGGCTTGTCACACTATCCACACTGCCATGACCTACCCCAGTGTGAGCCACTCATTCCCTACCATACCGAGCACTCTTGCCTGAAGTACATCCCACCTCCCCTGCTCATGCTCTCTATTTATACTACCCAGCCACTGCCCCACCTCTCTCTAAAAGTCTGCCAATACCTCGCACTCCCCTAGCCAATGCTTGGGGGTCTGCACCACTCCTCCAGCCTGCCCAACCCCCAAGCACTCCTCACACTCAAAGTCTCCTCCTGCCACCAAATGACCAGTCCTATAGTTCAGCATCACATTTCGCCTCACCACCCTCCACCACACTATCCAGAACTTTGGAGGAACCCACTTCTTCACCTCCACCCCCCAAGCCCATAGGCCTGACCAATCCTACTCCTCACCTATCCTGATGCCCTGCCACCCCACTGACCAGAGATCCAGTCCAAAACCCCACTGGCTTTCCACTTCTTCTCCAATGCGAAAATCAATTACCAGCGACCCTCCCAGCAACAGGCTGTGCCACTGCTACATCCCTGGGCCCCAGTGTTCCTCTGCCACATTCCCCTCCCATTGAAGTCCAATCTGATGTCCCCCTTCAATCACTCCCCACCAGAATCCCCAATACCTAAGCCTCCTACTAGCACCACATCTGAACACCTCCAATAGGTCTCCAGACGACCCCCTGGGGGCATATCTTGCTTCTCACACCTTTTGCATCAGGGGAACCCACCCTCTCCCTCGCAGGACCACCACTCTTTGGAGCCACCAAGCTCACAGGCATTGGAGCTTCTTGGAAAAGTCTACCAGTCCAAGGCCACCATGCTCCACAGGTAGGGCAAGGGTCTCCCAGCTAATCTGACATCACCTCCCAGCCCAGATCCAGTCCTTCACCAGCTTAAGCAATCTCTTTATCACCTATACCAGAAAGTCCAAATAGTATGCCAGATACCATAGCTTCAGCATCCAGTAGACATTCAGAATCATCACTTGTCCTGCCAGGGAGATATGATGCCCCCCCCAGCTTTTTAGTTAGTCTCCCCAAGCCTGTACCTTCCCCTCCCACCAGGCTTTTGGCAGCACCGACCCATATATCAAGAGGAAGATGACCAAGTATCTGACTGCCTTTCCTGCTGTTACCACTGTTCCAATAATGTCACCACCAATAATTCCATTCTCAAGCACCATTGTCTCACACTTGTGCCAGTTCGGCTTCTGGCCTGAGCATCTATCATACCAGCCAGCCATCTCCTTGAGCTCCCCAACATCTTAGACAGAGCCCAAACTGACCACCATGTCATCCACAAAGGCACCCACCTTCCAGATCACCCCTAATACTGTCAACCCTCCAATCCACCTCCTAATCCTATCCAGAAGTGGTTCCAATGACAGAGTATACAGAATAGGGGACAGAGGGTCCCCTTGTGGCACTCCTCTCCCCAATGAAAATGGAACTCCTGAATGGCCATTCACCATTATGGCCACCTTACTTCTCTCTAGCATCCACACAATGGCCTGCCCCAGTCTCCCTGGGATTCCAATTCTTGCTAATACCTTCTCCACCCACACATGGCACACCCTGTCATATGCCTTCTCTTGATCCAAGAAGACCAGCCTGCCATCCACCCCTGCAGCTCTTGCCCCTTCAATGATACCATGCACCCATACTGTGTCATCTCTGATCAGTCTCTCACCAACAAAGCCATGCTATTCCTCCCCTAGAACTTGCTCTGCCTCCACATGTAGGTGTGCCACCAGTATCTTTATTATCAACTTTCTATCCATATCCAGAAGCATGATAGGTCACCAGTTCTTCCAGTTCTCTCTCAGCTCCTTATTCTTATAAAGGAGTGCCACTAGTCCTAACTCCTGTCCCCCTGGCCAATTTTCTGAGTCAATTACAGCTCTACACATCTCCTTCATCTCTCCAAGCACTCCTTCAATATCTACCATTTTCTTCCAGAAATCCCATGGCAATCTGTCCTCCCCTGGCACTGTTTCATTCTTTATAGCTGACAGTACTCTCAATATTTCTTCCTCCTTGATGAGGTGGGTCAGGTCCCCTAACCCCTCAGCTGCCAGCAGGGTTCACTCCTCCAAGAATCCTTCTATAGTCCTTCCATCTCCCCTCCCTTCTCCTACTCCACAGATTGCCCCATCTCTTCTGGAGTGAGCCCAGGATATCTTGCACCCCTGATACTATTTTGCCATCTTCTCTTATAATTCCTTCCCACCTCTGCTGCACCTTTTGTGCTCTTAAAAGCCTGGTGAGATACTTCATGGACCTTTCTCCTTCCTCTAGCTCCTGCTACCTCAATCTTGCTATCATCTCTTGCACCTGTCTCTCCTCTTCCTCCCTTAAGGTAGCCTTCAGCTCTTTAATTTCCATCTTCACTCTCTCCATTCTCCACTCTTCCCCTTCCTCCTCAGCACCTTTCTGGCCACCAGCAAACCCCAATAGGAGACCCTCCAGTTGGTGTGAGATTTCCATCATCTGCTTTCTTTGAAGTCTCCCCTTTGCTCTCCCCACCTTCCCCCAAAACACCTGTGCAGCAGCCTTCAGCTTCAGCCACGGATCCCCTACTACTATGTCTTTCCTTCTCCAACATGTAATATTATCTGCCACCTCTACCCTCCATTGTTCCCACACCCCCTTATCTTTCAACAAAGTACAATTAAGATACCAATGTCCAGGCCCATCCCCACTTCCCCCAAATGTTCTCCACCCTACCACCCCCCAGTGGTCAGACCATGGGCACTATATTATCTCCAATTCCCTCCAGACATCCATTCCCCAGCAGTTAGCTGTGAGAATCCAATCAATCTGTGTTCCTAGTCCATGCACCCAGTGGGTAAAGACTGTCTGATTCTCCCACTTCTGGCATCCTGCATCTCCCAAAGCACTCAATCTCTCCATCTCCTCCCATCTATCCAGCCCCCCACTTCTACTTATACCAGCTAGTCCACTATCAGAGCAGTCCACTGTGGGATCTCTAACCATATTGAAGTCCCCTCCAAGTATATCAACTCCAACCTCCATCAAAGTTCCACTGTCCAGTAACCCCTCTATCTAAGTTACTCTCACTCCTCTTACTGCCAGGCAATAGTAAGAGCCCACCACTACTGGCCCCCACCCTGGCCTCATCCATACCCCCCCTCCACAGCAAGTGATCTCCCCAACCCCCAGTGTCTTGCAGTTTCCCTTTGCCTTTCCTTATCAGAATTCCAACCTTCCCTCTCCCACCCACCTCTCCCTACATATATATATACTTAGTGATTGGGTTTGTTTTTTCATACTATGTGTTTCATCCAAATATAGAATAATGATTACTTATTCGAAGTTCCTTGAATCTTAGGGTTGTTATATGGTCATTTGGTTGATCTGGGTTATTAGTTCCTGTCATATAGATTGACATCACATGGGTATAGTATAGTTGATTTTATGCAAAATATTGCATAATAATGATTACATCTTCCTAGTATAGATTGACATTATTATAAAAACATTAACTTGATTTGAGTATAATCTCCTGGTAGCACTTCTTAAAACTGAGCCATATCTAGCTCATTATCTTTAAATAGATTATATATTCTTATAGTAATTAGAATTTGAGTATGAGAGAGCTGATACTATTGAATTCAGGTCTCTTTTTTATTGCTGGCCTTAATGCAGGAACTGCTTAAACTTGAAGTATTTCTGAAACTTGGTTCTGTTCCAATAGGCCTTAAAATGTAAGATTTATAACAAGTATATAGGAAATATGCTGTGGATACTATTGAAGGATTTCTCTATTACTGGTGGTTTAATAGAATACTACTATCTTTCTATAGCTCATTGGGTAGCACTATCATCTTAAGAGCTATAACAGTACTCTGTTAATTTACTACAGTAATTCTTCAGTCTGTTTGGACTCTCTCTGATAACATTAATGTTATACCAAATTTCCATATACTTTTGACATACTTTTTTATTGATTATTGAAGAAAACTCTTAAGGTAATAGTGATAAAGCAAGGTTCTGGTGAGTATACTAATATGGAAGATGGTCTAGCATTCAAATGGCAGTATGGCAAGGGGGTGTTTAGTATGGGACAGTGGTTCTTTGAACTGTCAAAGAGAGGAGATACTAGAGGGGGGCAGGGGATAAGTAAGAAGGGAAAAAGTGGTAAAGTGGTGAGCTTCACAGTAGTAGTCAAGAATGGCAGTGGAGGGGAGTTCTGTCAGCTCCAAATTCATTTATGAGCATCTTTATCAGCTCTATGTGCCCACCCTGCATAGCCAATTGGAGTAGTGTACCATCTTTAGCTATAGTATGGAAGTCAGTATTGAACTCATTTCCTAGTATCTGTATTGAAATTCTTAGAATTTGGGTTACATCTCAATATGTGGTGACACAGCCAATCTTTAAATGTGTCATCAATCTAGAATGTGTAAAAGCACATAAGCTGGGATCAATAAACAGCGCCCTCTCTCTCACTTCCTCCATTCCAAGTTTCCACAACAAAAGATTATAAGCCCCACTTAGCGACTATACACTCCTCTAACACATATGTTACACTATGCTATACAATGGCTACTAGTCCAAGCAGTGCTAGCAGTATGCTGCCAAGTTCTGATAACATGAACACAAATACAGCTGGAATGGGTTTTGCTCTCATGATGATGAACATTCTGGCAGTAGCACCAATATCAATAGTAAAGAGGATGATTTCTGTCTATGACAGTAAGGACTATGCCATATGGGCATACTATATGAAGAATCTCCTAGAAGAATGTGGTTTGGAGGACTACTGGAAGCCACAGGTGTAAGTAACAACATATGATGCTGCGAAAGATCACAAAGTACTAAAGGAGATTTTTCAAATGCACAAATGAAGCTAGTAATCAATGCTATGACAGCAAATGAAGCCTGGGAGATTTTATGCAATAACAATCAACAGACATCTGCATCAAACAGATTCCACTTAAAGGCACAACTATTCATTCTTTGAATTAAGTCCAAGAAGAGCATCCGAAACTATGCCAATTGAGTCAATGAGCTGGTGAATCAAGTGAATTCCCTTATATCTATGCTGGCAGACACCATCAAGGATGAAGACAAGGTCCTGGCCCTTACATGAGGCCTTCCCGAAGTATACAACATAGTTGTTGCTACTATGAGGGAATCTGGCAGATTATCAGATTATAAGCACATTGTCATAAGCCTTTTAAATGAGGAAACAAGGCTAGGCAGCAATAATGCCAATGAGGAATATGACAAGAAAGCATTCTATGGTGGAGCACATGGATGAGACAAAGGCAAGCCGAAAAAAGGTCAAGGCCAGCAATACAAGAAATTCAATGGTAAATGCTTTTACTATAATAAGCATGGACATTGTGAGCAGGACTGCAACCACAAGAAGGAAAAGGGTGGCCAATAGTAAGGACAATGGCAGGCAAATGCAGTGGATGTCAACAATGAAAACAGCAGTGGCAGAGGTCTATTCTTCGCAGGAGTGGCAACCTATCCATATGCAGAAACCATCGAAATAGGAGGAAATTTGGAACCAACTGCCAGTTCTATCAATGCCAGTTGCAGATGCAATTCCACCAGTTCAACATCTACAAATCCTAGTTGACAAAACACTTTTCTGAAAGCGAAAAATGGTAATGTAAGTGCCAATGTGGGTTATGTACCAAGCAGTGCTTATACATATGGCAAAGAAGTCTGGCTCATAGATTCAGGCACAACCCAGCATATGACAGTACATCATGAGTGGTTTTCCACATATGAACAATTTGAGCATCCTATACCCATCAAGTTAGGTGATAATAATGTCATCTATACTCAAGGCAAAGGCAATGTTGGCATACATCTATACAGGAATGTCAATGAACCCTCAGACACCTATACAGACATACTATACATCCCAGATATAGGCAAAAATCTCTTCATTATAGGCCAGATGATGGCTTGAGGTGATAAAGAAGTAAATATATGCCTGAATGATATAACAGTAATCAATCTAAAGAACAATAAGGAGTTAATGAATACATTGAAGAAGGGGAACTTATACTCAATTGATGGTATGCCAAGTGGTGCATCATTTGCATATTCTGCAACTATGACTGGAGAGGATCTCTGATATATATGACATGAACACTTAGGACATATCAGCAAGACAAGCCTGGAACAGATGATAAGGAGCAAGTCTATATATGGTTTACCAGACTAAATGCCACCAGATTTCAGTTTTTGGGATAGATGTGCAGCAAACAAGGCTTTCCAGCAACCTTTTTAGGAACGAACGAAGCGAGCAGCTGGCATTCTCGACCTGATACATACAGATATCTGCAGCCCCATGTGAACAGCAACACACTCTGGGAAAAAGTACTATATTACCTTTATTGATGATTATACTCACAAAGCCTATGTATACTTCCTTATAGTGAAGAATGAGGCATTTGAAAAATTCTGATAATTCAAGGCAACCACGAAGAATGAGATGGGATGTAGAATATGGAATTTATGCTCAAATAATGGTAAGGAATATGTCAACAAAGCTTTTGGACACTTCTTGAAGAAGAATGGTATCCAGTACACTATGATAGCTCTCTATATGCCTCAAAAAAACAGTATGGTGGAATGCTTTAATCAAATAGTAGTGGAGATGGCTCAAATGATGATGAATATGGCTGGCTTGCCGCACTTCTTTTGGCCTGAAGTGGTGAATACAGTGACATATACCTGAAATTGGTATATTTCGCAAGCTTTAGGTAAGGAATCTGGTGGATCCGGCAACAATAATAGAGGCAAAAATCAGCAATCCAGGAAAGACAGTGATCTTACCCCTGAAGAATAATGGAGTGGATCCTAGCCAGATATCTCACATCTATGCATATTTGGAAGTGAGGCTTATGTTCTGGATAAAAATGGCAATAGAGGAAAATTTGAGCCTAAGGCAGATAAGCATATACATATTCCTTGGATATAACAGGGCAGCGTATAGACTATGGAACCCACAGAAATGCCATACAGTTATCTCTCATGATGTCCAGTTCAAGGAAATTAAAGATCAGGAAATTTGTGTGGAAATTCCTATCTCAAATCCAACAGTGATTCCAATGGTACAGCCAGTGACATCTATGCCAACTTCAAATGCTAGCAGAATGACTTCTATGTCTGGAATAATGGCCAAAATCTTTACAAAGACACCCCTGGCACCTATGCCAGCACTAGTGCAACCTATATTTATGCCAATGAGGCTACTAGAGCCAATAATTATGGAAATCACAGATGAGGATTATGATGAGAATACCTCTCCAAATGACAAGAAAAAGTACAAATCTAGGCTACAGAATGAAATTCAAGCAGATTTAGGAGGTTATTGGAATACTCCTAAGAAATCTCAAAAAGACAACATTATGTGAACTATGCTGATACTTGCGAATGCGCCTACATAGCAATGACTGGTGAGCCAGAAAACTATGATGAAGCTATACACTTGAATTACAAGAAGGAGTGGAAAAAGGCTATGGATGAGGAGTACAGTTTGCTCATCGAAAATGACATCTGGGACTTAGTCTCTCTCCTGGCAAATAGGCAAGCAATCAGATCCCAGTGGGTCTATAACATCAAATGTAAGGATCAAATGATATACATAAGGCGAGGTTTGTTGCGAAAGGTTATATGTAGGATTTTGGCATAGACTATGACAAAACGTTCTCACCAGTATTCAAATTGATGTCTCTAAGATCACTTCTTGCGATCAGAGCAGCATATAATTTGGAAATATACCAGATGGATGTAAAAACAGCATTCCTGAATGGAAATATAGATACCAAACTATATGTTCACCAACCACAGGGATATGAACTCTACAACAATAATCAGAATGAGCTTGTATGTAAACTACACAAAGGACTCTGGAATCAAGCAAGCGGCATGACTTTGGAATAGAAAAATCAAAAAATACCTCTTGGACAACAGTTCAAGTGTTGTGAGGCAGATTTGTGCATATACATCCTATGTATACCTTCTGGAATGACATACTACTTAGGTATTTGGATTGATGACATCATCATAATCAGCAAGACAGATAGAGTTAAAGAAATCAAAGCTATATTACACCAGGAATTCAAAATGATGGATATGGATAATGCATTCTATCTTCTTGGAATATCAATTACACATAATAGGCATAAATGCACTATATACCTATCACAAGCCACATACATTCAGACTATACTCGAACAATTCAGCTTGAGTGAATGCAAGCCAGTTGGGACACCTATGGAGACATCTATGAGGTTAAAGAAGTCTGGAACTATGCTCGAAAATAACAACATCCCCTATTGACAAGCTGTGGGATCCCTCATGTATCTTATGATCAGGATGAGACCTTACATATTGTTTGCAGTCAACAAAGTGGTGCAATACTCATCATGCTATGATAATTCGCATTGGATGGTGGTTAAGTGCATTCTTCAGTATATCAAAAGTACAGTACACTATATGCTCAGCTTAGGCAATGATGGCAAAGAAGTAAGCAGAAGTACCATAATTCTCTCTGGTGCATGTGATGCCAATTGGACTGGTAATTTAGATGACAGATGGTCTATGACAGGATACATCTTTAAACTAAATAGAAAAGGAGCTATTTTGTAGCAAATACATAAGCAATCATCAGTGGTAACATCTTCTATATAAGCAGAATATCAAGTATTGTAAATAGCAACAAAGGAAACTATATGGCTTTGGAAACTGTTAAAAGAGTTGGGATTCTCTCAGGAATGAAACCCTATACTACTCCAACAAGACAATTAGTCTATGATAGCTTTGGTAAAGAATCCTATATATCATGCCAGAATATAACACATTGACATACAGCATTATTTCATATGTGAATGCATGGAAAATGGCACTATACACCTTAAATACACCCCAACAGAATATATGACGGCAGATTCATTGACTAAAGCCCTTCCAAAGGCAAAGTTTGACTTATGTGTACAATAAATGGGTATTTTGGAACTCTATGCTAGTAATTAAGGACAATTTAGGATGAGATAGGATAATAGAGTGACAGCAAGCTTCTTTAACATTGATTCCTGCATTGGGGATTTCTACCAACATTCCTTATCTACATATATTCATTGCATTACTTTTTTAACCTATTTTTGAGCTTTTAAGCAGGGAAATTGAGCATTTTTCAGTTCCTAGAGAGCAATCTGAACATTGCAGTGGGATTTGCAATGGTTATAACTTAGTTTTCTTTACATTCTAATTTACATTTCTTGTTGAGCAGGAGTGTTGAAATTCCTAGAATTTGGGTTACATCTTGATATGAGGTGGTGCAGCCAATCTTTGGAAATATCATCAATCTAGAATGTGTAAAAGTGCATAAGCTGGGATCAATAAACAGTGCCCTCTCTCTTGCTCTCTCCATTCCAAGTATTCTACAACAATCTGCAAAACCTCCATGTGTCCATATTCCATGGCAAGGAATAATGCTGTCAATCCCATGCCATCCTTGGCATTGATGTCCACTTTAGCATTAGCGAAGAACAACTTCACAATATTGATGTGCCCTTTCTTGGCAGCTTTATGAAGTGGCACCAATCCCTGGTTGTTCTTGGTATTGGGGTCCATCTTGGAGTTGGCCAAGAGCACCTTTATGACCTCAACATGCCCATTCTGCACAGTGAAGTGAAAGGGTGTCTCTTCTTCTTTTTGCCTGGCATTGGGGTCTGCCTTGGAGTCAGCCAAGAGCACCTTTACAACCTCAACATGCTCATTCTGCACAGTGAGATAAAGTGGCATATTGTCAATCTTGATCTTGGCATTGGGGTCTGCCTTAGAGTTGGCCAAGAGCACCTTTATGACCTTGACATACCCATTCTGTGCAGCAAAGTGAAGGGGCATCCCTTCTTCTTTTTGCCTGGCATTGGGGTCTGCCTTGGAGTCAGCCAAGAGCACCTTTATGACCTTGATGTGCCCGTTCTGCACAGCAAAGTGAAGTGGCATGTTGCCAATCTTGGTCTTGGCATTGGGGTCCGCCTTGGAGTCGGCCAAGAGCACCTTTATGACCTTGGGGTGTCATGCATTCGCAGCATCATGAAGGAGTGTCCAATTTCCATTGGCTGTAATGTTGGGGTTGACACCACAGACAGTGACAAAAAACCATACAACCTCAGGGTGACCAGTTTGTGCAGTAAGGTGGAGTGGGGTGTTACAGTAGATATCTTCTGGGGAAATATTAAAATTGAATTCATACAACAATTCATCAATTAGGTCAATGTGACCAGTTGTGCAGCCACCTGTAGCGGGGTTCTCCCGATTCTGTCTCGAACACTGACGTCACTGATACTCGTACAGAGTGATCTGACCATTGCCACATCACCACCGAATGCAAAGTGATGAATTAGTGGGAGAGAAAGGTCGAACTTAGCCGTCTTGTTTCCAAAAACACCTTGTGACTTGAGCTCCCAATAAGTCGCTCTTTCCGAGTTCTCATCAACACCATAGCCTTTTTGGTAATACCATACCATCTCGCTTTGCGCTTGTGTGTGGCCTGCCTCCACAGCCTTCAAGCACAAATCAAATGCCTTCTTCGGGTCTCGGCTAACCCCGCACCCCCCTTGATAACATGCAGCAAGTGCAAACTGCGCCTCCAAATGTCCGTTGTTCGCAGCCTTAGTGCACCACTCAATTTGCTTGGCTAGATCATTTGCAACACCAAATCCTACTCCGTAGCACAGTGCGGTGTAAAATTGAATTTCTGCATCGTTGGGTAGAGTAGCCTCAAGGTTATCAAACCGGTGGTTGAGGAAGTCGTGTAGGCGTGGATGCAGGCTATAAAACTCGGTTTCATTCTCGATAATGTTGGGGCGCCAGTCACCGAGCATTGGGTCGACCTCGTATTTTCGTCGGTTTAGCCAGCTTCTTTGCCAAAGTTTGTGCAAATTGGTTGCCACTGGCGATTTAGCAGCGTCATGTTTCAAAGCCCTGACGACGAGGGTTGTTGTAAATGGTACGTTCCATGCCCTCAACTGAACCAGTAATTTCCGAAGCGCATTGTCCAAGAAATCAAAGCTGTACTTGATGCAGGCGTTTATCGATTCATGGCGCTCAACAAAAACTTCCTTTACATCAGTCCGAAGCCGTTCACGGATATTGATGACAAATTGTTCAATAGGCTCCTTTCCATTGTCAAACATACCTCCAAGAAGACGAAGCGACAATGGGTGACCATCAGTCAAACGGCTAAGCTCCATTCCGCGTTGTTCGTCTATATCCCCGGCTTTTGAACGCTGAGGGGTCCATTGTTGGAAAACAAGCGTGCCTTC
>RQIL01009920.1:0-11726 GCA_003951145.1 Jimgerdemannia lactiflua | reverse complement strand
CTCTCTACCCTACCCCTACACTCAACCTCCACCTTCAATATTTCTATACAATCAATATTTAAACCTGAAATATATATATGTAATATATGTATATGTCTTATTTGGGAAGTTCGAAAAAAGAAAGGGGTATGAAAAGAGAAAGGGCTATAAAATCCAGCTGAGCCTGGCAGGAATAAGTATGAAAAAAAAGAAAACCAAAGAGGAAGATGGGGGGCAGGGAAAAAAGAGAGATGAGTGGTAGAGTGAACAAGTGGTAAAGTGGATAACTGAGTTGTTTCGCTGAGTGGCCAGTGTGTAAGCAGTGTATATCTATCTAGCATACATAAATTGCATAGAGGTGCAAAATGTCTTTGGCACTAAATGTCTAGAACCAGCATATATGCAATGTAAGACCTCTCCGCCCACTCCTAACCTGTGACTATAAGTAACTAATTGATGCATATCCATTGACTCATAATCTCAATTGATATTACCTATTCAATTTTTCTATATGATCCATATTTAAACCCGAAATATATATATGTAATATATGTATATATATATCTTATTTGGGAAGTCTGAAAAAGGAAAGGGGTATGAAAAGAGAAAGGGCTATAAAATCCAGCCCAAATAAATGTCCCAAATGAAGGAAAATGCAAGATGCCAGGAGAGAGATAAGGGAGAGCAGAGGGAATATGAGGAACTCAGGAGAGAAGGAGAAAATGGTAGAGCAGCAAGTGGTCATTAGAACAGACATGGGCAGCACAGCAGGGTAGGATGACGAGCGGTTGTGGCATCAACAAGCATTTGGGAGGTCGGATGGGGTGGAGAGGTCGACAAGCAGTCAATAAAAATGGGCACAGGCAGTACAGTGAAGTAGAATGATAAGCAGTTGATAGGAATGGGCATGGGTGGCATAGCAGGGTAGGATGATAAGCGGTCATAGGGTCAATGAGTGGTCAGGCTGATGAGTGGTTGGGGTAAATTAGGGATGAAGACGGGCATCGGGGATAGTGGCAGAATTAAGAGAAAGAATGTGTAAGATAGGTATATGAATGTAGAAGCAGAATGCATCACTTGACCAATGGCCCAAGATTTGAATTTCATAGTCAGCCAGACCTACTGCTGTGGCATCAGATGCAGTACCTATCTGAAAGCTATGTTCAGCATAAAGGCAAGGATTAAGACCAATATGAGGTAATAAGGATCGCAAATGGTCCACTAGTCAATGCTAAGAGAATGCATGCCAGTTGGGCAGGGAAAAGAGCAGAGCAGTATCAGGTGCTGGAGAGGAAAGAAATAGCCAGCAGAGCAGAGCGACAGTATAGGGAATGCTGGGGGGGTGCCCATGGGATGTGGATTGAGATGCTATGACAGAAAGGATCAGTCTTAGAAGAGAGAAGAGTGAGGATGATGTGGGAGGAGAGGGTGAGAGAGGGGCAGAAGGACATGCAACCCCGAGATATGTGCATAGTGGGGTCAAAGGGGTGGTCCCAAGTAATTTCCCCAAACCGGAGGAACCGAAGTAAGCAAGTGTGATAGCAGATGTGAATGTGAGGTCAGAGGCATTACTATTCAGTTGGAGGTGTGAGAGTAGGCAGTGGAGGCAGTCAGATGTAAAAGGGAGTCAGGATTGTATAGATCAAGTGTCCAGCCACCATTTGATGCTATGAAGGACCCTGGGCAGTTGTTGAAGCCCCACTAGCAGGACAGGCAGGCCAGAGTCAATGTGGATAGAACAAATGGCAGAGAGGTACTTCTTGATGGTGGTTGGTACAAGGTGATGAAGGGCCAGTGAGCAGACCTAATGCATCAATACCAGCTCGGATACAGGGAGGGCGGGATGGTCAGTTGGGGTGTGAAGGGTGCAGAATTGGAGGAAGCTCTACTGGCTGGATGAATATGGTCAGCATGTCGAACTTGCCAGTCCAAACTGAAGAAAGAAGACCATGAGAGGTAGAAGGTGGAAGTGTCAGTGGAGCCTATCAGTGTGGGGAGTAACTGCACAGAGGGGGCAAGAGAGTGGAAACGGGCCATATTGGTGCATGAGAGGGCATCAGTGATGCCATTGTCTTGAGACAAGACATATGTTGCATGGAAATGGAAGGCATATTGAGCTGTCAGTAGAGAGATATGGCATAGCAGTTTGAGGAGGGCAGGGTTAGTAGTAGTGTCAGAGTTAATGATGTGAAGGACGGCCTGGTTATCGTTATGGAGTAGGATGCAGCAGAAAGTCCAATGTGGGCTCCACATAGTGGCAGCCAGAATGACTGCATATAATTCTTTCAATTGAATGTTGAGGTGTTGCATTGTGGAGGACAAGGGGGAGGTGAACCATTCGCCTTTGAAGTAGGTACCCAGACCTATTCACTGCTAGCATCTGTCCATATATGAGCATCCAGAGTGGCTGTCCAGTCCACAGAGTGGAAAACTGAAATGTCATTCCAGTGTGGTAGAAATGTGAGCCACCATTGAATATCAGCCTGAAATTCATCATCAAGCAGAATGGCAGAATGGTTGCTTGTCAAGCAGTTGATAAAATGCTGCAAAAATGGATGGCCCAGTGAGATGATTTTGAAGGCAAAGCTCAATGACCTGATGAGGGATTGAAGCTGTGGTCGAGAGCAAGAGCATTGGGGGGACCAGTGGTGGAGCTTGTTTAGAATATCAGTGAGTTTCCCAGCTGGGAGGCAGGCCTCCATGGTATCTGTATCTAATTTGATACCTAGGAAGACAATACACATTGAAGGGCCAATGATTTTCTGTGGCTGCATTGATCATCCAAGATAGTGGCAGAGTTGAAAGAACTGGGAGAGATTGGAAGAGGCGAGGGGAAGGTCACTAGATGGTAAAGCAAGGATAAAATCATCTACGTAATAGAGGAGATGACAGAGGCCTTATTGATGGGCAATCCATGTAAGTAGTTTGGCAAAGATGTTGAATAGGAATGGAGATGAGCTGGCACTGAATGGGAGGCAGCAGTTGAAATAATATTGACCCAGCTATTCGAATCCAAGTAATTCCCAGTCAGAGGGATAGATGTGTATATGATGGAATGCATTGGCAAGGTCAACTTTAGATAGTAGGCAGCCTCAGCTGAAGTGCTGAATAAGGTCTAATCTATCATCGAAGCATATATAAGACAAGCAAAATGTGTCCATATCAATACCAGTGTTGATAGAGAAGCCATGTCGAGGCCAGGAGAGGTCATGGATGCATCACTATTTGAATGATGAATTCTTCTTGGCAACTGCACCCAGGGGTGAGGAATAGAATAAGGGAAATGGCAGAGTTGAGAATGGGCCACAGATATGACCTGCTGCTATCTCCCAAGTGATGTCCATGGAGACTGCCTCAGCATGCATGATCACAGATTGATGATTATGGCTGATATAACAACATCAGGTACCATCAAAGCCCATGAGAATACCTTGAGAGATGGCATTGATGGCAGCATAGGTGAGGTCCTGGTCTGGGTATGTAGTGAGGGCTCATGACCAGGCAGACAGCTGAAGGACAGTGGTTAGTGGAGAGAAGCAAGCCTGGATTTCAGAGAAAGTGGCATCAAAGAGCTTGGAGAGAGGGTGATGGAGAAAGGTATTTGGGCCAGTTGGAGAGTGATATTGCTGGTGGGTATTGTGTGGTCAGGGGTGAGTTCCTAGGGTTGTTATGAGGGATTGTCAGAGCAGTCTATCCAGGGGTGGTCAAGGCCACATTTCAAGCATACATGTACATAGATGCACTTATACCGGCAGCAGCCAGGATCTCACATTGGGGTGCCATTGAAGAGGGATCCATTGAAGTTGTGGCACACCATCGGGATTTTGGAGGGACTGGGGCTGTGATTAGTGTGAGTCGAGTGAGAGATCTAGTGCAAGCAAGATGACACTTTGGAAAATAAAGCTGCAGTAGAAATAGGTATCAGCAGCTTCTGATGAAGACTCAGGGACATGAATAAATCAGAGTCACATTTAGCCCAACAGTGGCACCATTCAGTTGAGATGCCATCATGGGCAACTTTGGCAATGCATTTGTTATAGAAGACAATGTGATAGTCGAGGAGGGTATGTCAGAGTGATGTTCTTGCAAGAGAGACAAAGTTGATGGTGTAAGAGAGGAATGATGTGGGTTCAGTCAGACCCAGGTGGGCATCATGGACAATACTGAAGTAGGTGAGTAAACTGGAGATGAAGGTGGGGATGTTGGGGAGATTCTTGGATAGAGATGTAGCTTTCTTAGTGATGATGCGTGTGCCCGAATCATCCAGAGATTCGACGAATTGGTGGTCCCGTGTCAGGACTCCTGATGTCAGGTGGCATTCCAGTAGCCGACCAAGTGCCATCACTGGGAATAAGTTATCGATCACCATGGCCAGCAGGCGCTGGTCGATATGACTGTATTTCAAGGAGAGATTGATGTCCTATATGACTGTGGTTGGTAAAGAAAGAGATGAAAACTCACCAGCCAATGCATCAGGATCTGGTGGAATGAGTGGGGGAGGGGCGGCTGACAGTGTGGCAGAGAATGAGGTGGCAGCATAGTCGAGGGAGACTCTCCTTTTAGTAGAAAAAGGTTGCACTGAATTAATTGGTTGAGGGGCAGAATTGTGATCAGAGTGGAATAGGTTAAAGAGGTCTTTGAGGTGGCAGTCTTGTTTGGCAAAACAGTCCATAATGTCATCCAGGATAGCAGAGGATGTAGGGCCAGGCTGTTTGGATACTACGCGAGTGGAAATACACATTGAGTGGCATATGGCAGAACTGCTCACAGTATCCTCCTCAATGGTTTGGGATAGAATATCCATGAGGTAAGATACTACAAAGACTGCATCAATGACATCTTCCATGGAACCATTGCAGAGAAAGCATAGAACTCACTCAATAAAAGGGAGGTCGATGCAATGTGGGCATGTCAGAGAGCTGACTTCATGTTGGCCATGTGAAGAGGGGTTGAATTGGTACAGAATATAAGTGTTAATGACTTGAGATATGTGAGAAAAAAGGGAGATGAGCAGTAGAGTGAACAAGTGGTAAAGCTGATAACTGAGTTGTTCCACTGAGTGGCCAGTATGTAAGCAGCGTATATCTATCTAGCATACATAAATTGCATAGAGGCGCAAAATGTCTTTGGTGCTAAATGTCTAGAACTGGTGTATATGCAATATAAGACCTCTTTACCCACTCCTAACCTGCGACTGCAAGTAACTAATTGATGCATATCTATTGACTCGTAATCTCGATTGATATTACCTATTAATCCCACTCTCTCAAACACTACCTCATTGCCTATTACCTGCACTTAACCCTCACTCTTATTATATATGACTTCTACCAGCTTCCTATAGTGCCCCTCTCCTGAACTCCATTCCCTCTACCAATCTGTCAATATATATATCTTTCAACAACCACTACCACTATACCATTTTTTCTTCCAGAGTCAGCTTCCTCCCCTCCTCAAAAACTGCTAGCCAATGACTTGTCATTCCTACCCACACTGCAATGACTCACCCCAGGGTGAGCCACTCATTTCTGATCACTCTGACTACCCTTGCCTGAAGTACATCCCACCTCCCTTACCCATGCTCCCTATTTACACCACCTAGACACTTCCCCACCTCTCTCCAAAAATCTGCCAATACCTCACACTCTCCTAGCCAATGCTCAGGGGTCTGTACTACTCCTCCTACCTGCCCAACCTCCATGCACTCCTCACACTCAAAGACTCCTCTTACCACCAAATGTCCAGGCCTATAGTTCAGCATCACATTTTACCTCATCACCCTCCACCACACTATCCAGAACTTCAGAGGGATCCACTTCTTCACCTCTGTAATTCAAGCCCATAGGCCTGACCAATCCCACTCCTTGCTGATTCCAATGCTCTGCCACCCTATTGGCCAGAGATCCCGGCCAAAGCCCCATTGGCTCTCCACTCCATCTCCAAGGCAGAAGTTCATTACTGGTGATTCTCCCAGCAACAGCTTATGCCACTGCCACATTCCTGGACCCCAGTGTTCCTCTGCGACATTCCCCTCCCATCAAAGTCCAATCCAATGTCCCCCTTTAATCACTCCCTACCAGAAACCTCTATACCTAAGCCTCTGACTACCACTACATCTGACCACCTCCAGTAAGTCTCCAGATAACCCCTGGGGGGCATACCTCGCTTCCCACACCTTTTGCATCAGGGGAACCCACCCTCCCCCTCACAGCACTGCTTTTCTTTGGAGTCACCACACACACAAGCAATGGAGCTTCTTAGGAAAGTCCACCAATCCAAGGCCACCATGCTCCATAGGTAGGGCTAGGATCTCCCAGCTAATCTGACTTTGCCTCCCAGCCCAGATCCAATCCTTTGCCAGCTTAATTAGTCACTTCACCACCCAAGCCAAAAAGTCCAAATAGTATATCAGGTACCATAGCTCCAGTATCCAGTAGACATTCAGAATCATCAACCATCCTGCCAGAGAGATATGGCACCCCCCCAAGCTTGCACCCTCTTCTCCCACCAGGCTTTTGGCAGCACTGACCCATATATAGAGAGGAAGATGCCCAAGTATCTGACTGCCTCTTCTGCTGGCACCACAGATCCAATAATATCGCCACCAATTATTCCATCTCCAAGTACCATTGTCTCACCCTTGTGCCAGTTCAGCTTCTGGCCTGAGCATCTTTTATACCAGCCAACTGTCTTCTTGAGCTCTTCTACATCTTGGACAGATCCCAAACCAACTACCATATTATATATTTGCAAATGCACCCACCTTCTAGGTCACCTCTAATACTGTCAACCCTCCAATCCACCTCCTAATTCTATCCAGCAGTGGTTCCAGTAACAGGGCATACAGAATAGAGGACAGTGGGTCCCCTTGTAGCACTCCTCTCTCCAGTAAAATGGAACTCCTTGATGGCTGTTCACCATTATGACCATCTTGCTTTCCTCTAGCATCTGCACAATAGCCTGCCCCAGTCTCCCTGGGATTCCAATTCTTGCCAAGACCTTCTCCAACCACACATAGTATACCCTATCATATGCCTTCTCTTGATCCAAGAAGACTAGCCTTCCATCCACCCTTGCAGCTCTTACCCCCTCAATGATACTATACACTCATGTATGCCATCTCTGATCAGTCTTCTGCTGACAAAGCCATGCTATTTCTCCCCCAGAACTTACTGTACCACTGCCAGTAAATGTGCCACCAGTATCTTTATTATCAACTCTCTATCTGTATCCAAAAGCATGATAGGTCTCCAGTTCTTCCAGTCCTCTCTCAGCCCCTTATTCTTATAAAGAAGTATTACTAATCCTAACTCCTGTCCCCCTAGCCATTTTCCTGAGTTGATCACAGCTTCATACATCTCCTTCATCTCTCCAAGCACTCTTTCAATATTCACCATTTTCTTCCAGAAATCCCATAGCAGACCATCCTCTTCTGGCACTATCCTATTCTTTGTAGCTAACAGCACTCTTAAGATTTCTTTCTCCTGGATAGAGTGGGTCAGATCCCCCAACCCCTTGGCTACTGGCAGGGTCTACTCCTCCAAGAAACCTTCTATAGTCCTTCCATCTTCCCCTCCTTCCTTCTCACTCCACAGGTTGCCCCATCTCCTCTGGAGAGAACCCAGGACACCTTTCACCCCTGTCACTATTTCTTCATCTTCTCCTATAATTCCTTCTCACCTCTGCTGCACCTTACATGCTCTTAACATCTGATAAGATACTTTGTGGGCCTTTCTCCTTCCTCCAGCCCATGCCACCTCAGTCTTGCCACCAGTTCTTGAACCTGTAGCTCCTCTTTCTCCCTTGAGGTGGCCTTCAGCTCTTCAATTTCCATCTTCACTCTCTCTGTTCTCCATTCTTCACCTTCCTCCTCAGCACACTCATGGCCACCAGTGGACTCCAACAGGAGGCTCTCCAGTCAGTATGAGATTTCTGACATCCACTTTCTTCTAAGTCTCCCCTTTGCTCTCCCCACCTCTCTTCAAAATACCTGAGCAGCAGCCTTCAACTTCAGCCACTGATCCCCTACTGCCATGCCTTCACTCCTCCAATAGACAATATTATCTATCACCTCTTCCCTTCTTTGTTCCCAAAATCTCTTGTCTTTTAATAAGGCACAGTTAAGTCACCAATGTCCAGGCCCATCCCCACTTCCCCCAAATGTTCCCCACCCTGCCACCCCCCAGTAGTCAGACCAGGAGCACCACATCACCTTCAGTTCCTTCCAAATGTCTGTCCCCCCAACAGTCAGCCATGAGAATCCAGTCAATCTGTGTCCCCAGTCCATGCACCCAATGAGTAAACACTGCCTGATTCCCCCACTTCTGGTGCCCTGCATTTCCTAAGGCACTCAGTCTCTCCATCTCCTCTCATCTGTCCAGCCCCCCACTTTTACCAGTTCCAGCTATCCCACCATCAGAGCAATCTACAGCAGTATTTCTAATCATATTGAAGTCCCCTCCAAGTATGTTGACTCCAGCCTCTACCAAAGTTCCACTTTTCAACAACTTCTCTATCCAAGCTACTCTCAATTCTCTTTCTGCCAGACAATAGCAAGAGCCCACCACTACTGGCTCTCACTCTGGCCTCACCCATATCTCTAATAGCAAGTGATCTCCCCAAACTCCAATATCCCTCAATTCCACTTTGCTCTTTTTTATCAGAATTCCAACCTTTCCTCACCATTTGGCTATCCCTCCCCATTCTCTTGACCAGTTCAACTTGTTCACCTCACCTTCATATCTCATATCCTGAAGTAGAATAACATCCGCTTCCAAATTGTTTAGCTATGCAAAAATGTTTCAATGCCTCCCCAACCCCCTCAGCCCATTGACATTCAGTGAAAAAATATTGATTGTACTGTTCATATTGAATAATTTTGGGTTGATGTTCCACTCTAGATCTCCATATTCTGGTCCATTCTTGACAGATCCAACTCCCTCTCAGCCTCCAGCTCAACTTCCTCTCTAGCCTCCAACTCTACCAAGATCTCCTGCACTGCCACCATGTCCTTCTCTTCCATCATTGTGCAATAGTCCTCACATACAGTCTTTTACAGTTCTGCCCCATTCCAGGTATTCCATTCTTTGACCACCAATCTCCTCACCATCTTTTTCAGCTCTGCCTCCCAAACTATATCCGCATCATACCCCTTGTCCTCCAACAGCCTTGCTAAGCATTCTGCCATCAGCTTCCCCACAACTCCAACTCTATACAAGATATTACTCCAGGCCTTCTCAATCATCAGCTGGAAGTCCACATCCCCCAACTTCTTATCTGCTAATTCCATCACCATCCTGCACATCCAAGGCCCCTCTCTCATGCACTCCTCTCTTGGAGTTACTGACCTTTTTCCTCCCTCTTGCATGCCACTCAACCCAGCACTGGCTGACTCATTCTACCTCTCATCAGATGCATCCACCAGATCTTCTCTAGTTACTCCAACTACCTGTCCCTCCTTGGAGACATCCAGGACTTCAAATCTAACATTCTTTACACCCTTCATCATGACATCCTCAGCATCCACTACTGCAGCTCCAGCAGCTTCACTGGTAACTTTTGGTATCTTGACTCCCTTGCCCTTACTGGCCTCCCACCCTGGCACCCAGTCCTCCAAGAAGGGCTCCTTTATCTCTACTGGCAGCCTCCTCTGGGGAGTATACTCAGAAGCCCATGAGCCCCCCGATCCCTTCTGCCTATTGCCCACTATCATCTCTTCACCAGGCCCTCTGCTTGTGTCACCAGCTGTGAGCCCTATAAGGAGTTCCTGCTGTCACTTCCTTCTCTAAGCCCTCTCCCAAATCTCCTTGTTCACCCGGATTTTCTTCCCATTGACTTCAACCATCATTGTAGCCTTCTCAAAGGTATGCCAAGCTCTCTCTCTCTGCTCAACTGCTCCATCCATCTCTCAGAGTGCTGTCAGTAAGTCATTCTCCTTCTTCTCAGTGCTATTAACCTTAGACACCTTGCACTCAAAGGGCTCTCACTTCATTGTCCTAGGCCAGTCACTTCCTTTCTCTGTCACCTCCTTCTCTGCCACTCTCAGATGTACTTCCACATCCCCAGTCCTGAAGGAGGTCTCCTCCCAAAGCTAAAAGCCAATATCAACAACTTTGCCATACTCTCTTATCACTCTTTCAACCCTATACTTCATCTCCTCCACCAAAACTGTGGGGACTCCCTTGACTATCAGGTGTACCACCTGGGGGTCCCAATGAAGGCACCATGTCATTGAGACTGCAATCTCTCCCACTCACATCCCCTTGGCCACTGCTGCCTCCACATCCTTCTCCTTGATGAATCTAACTTCAACTCCTTCCAGATCTTTCAAAAACTTCACTAATGCCACATCACTCAGCTGCTTGCCCAAGAGTACCAATATCATCCTAGCTGTCACTGCCAGCCCCCAGAAGCTCAGCATGATAGCAAATTCTGAATAGATTTCTTGAGTAACAGTACCACCACCAGACCCATTATACTATCAGCTAGGTTCCTCTTGTGTGTCACCCTTGACCCCTCTACCATCTCCTTGGTTCGATCAGCAGTCACATCTTCTTTTTTTCCCTAATTCTCAGTCCCTCCATTATCAGCAGTCACACCACTTCTGCTAGCCCCATCTTCTCTGGTCTTTTGCCCCCCTCCACCTTGCCTAGCTCCCTCACTGCCACTGAGTTTCCCCCACACCCCTCCAACTCACTGCCATCCATTCTTATCTCTACCCCCAGCTCTCTTCTTCACAGCTGCTGCAAAGCTCATTGGGCCCTTGCTGCTCCCCTCATCTTCAGCTCCATATCCTCCTTCCCCTTCACTCCTACCAGTCACCTTCCCAAAAGACCCCATCCCCAGTCCATACTCTTCTTTCTCCTGCTGCCACTTGGATACCACACCAGTTCTGAATCCAGTACACCAACCAGGAGGTTGAATCACTGCCATTTTGTTAGTCACTTTTTCCAATAAACTGCTCAAAAGTGTGTGTAAAAGTGTGTGTAACATGAATGGTAGTGGAAGAAGGTGTGATATTCATATGTGTGTAGTGACATCCATATGTATTGGCATCCATATGTGGTGGGGTGACGTTTATGAATATGTGGTGACGTCCATATGTGGTTTGGAAGCTGCGAAGAAACTCGTCTCTATTATCCAACCTATAGCATGATAATCCCAAATAGTACGTTATTTATTCGCATAATGGTATGGCTCTACGGAATGAGAAGCCCAACGATGTGAAAGACGATATGGTATACATGGGTGCAACCACGACCATGACTACTGCCCACATCTCTGCGCCCTGCCCCCAGCATCTATCTCATTCACGCTCAGTCTCCCCAACACTCCAACCTCCAACACCATGACCACTCACATCTCCATACCCACTCTTATCAAGATGCTGTAGTTTATGGTCCTGCCAGGCTCCGATGGCGAAGATTATGTCACACTGCGGGAAATATTTTCCAACAATTATTATTTTTACTGTGAAACCAAGATTTGACCGAACATTTCTTGGAAGCTAGATCCACCATTGACGGCGTCATGTCTTACTCACATCGGACAATTCCCATCCTTGATTGGCATACTATGTGTGACGTCACCGATCAAACGCCATGATGCTATAGCCAAGAAATTGCACGAAACAATCACCTGGTCCGACAGACCTACTGGTTGGGCTGTCAGCCTCTACTGAGCTCAACCTCATGCTATGCCCTTGGGGGTTCAACCCTTCAAAAGGACCAGGTATTTGATTTTTTTTT
>RQIL01009909.1:0-11726 GCA_003951145.1 Jimgerdemannia lactiflua | reverse complement strand
ATACTATCCCCATCACAATCGGAGCCATTGCTGGAGAAGCCAGAGGATGCATCAAATGCCTCCATAGACAGAAATGTGAGGAACACTCATCCAGACATGTGGGAATTCGAAAGAGTCCTGGCACTATGTGCCCTGAATGCAGAAGAAAGAAAAAGAGATGCCTCCACAATATCCAGCTGAAAAGCCATGCACAAGTAATGCCCCACCCCGAAACTGAAGCAGCTGAAATTCAAGCAATTTGGGATCAGCCTCCAGAAGAAGAAGATGACAGTATTTCCGAAAATGAAGAGCTCCCCACAGCTGTTTTATGAGATGATCCGAATTGGGCACCACAAGAAGGAGAAGAAGACAGCACTCCATGGAGTGAAGAAGAAGCTGGACCCAGCTCACAACCAGTCATTCCAAGGCCCAAAACCCATCAAGAGAGAGCCTTCCGAATGGGCAGATGTCCTCATCAAGTCATTTTCCACTCACCAAGAGACTACTGCTACCAGTGCCACATATTGGACCAGCAAGCCAGACAACCCCCTGGACCAGAATCCCTGAAAATCATTGCAGAAGGAACCTCATTCCAAGAATCTATCACCTCACTTATGAAAAGAAGACATGGAGTCGGATTCTACACCTAGACAGAAGTGAAACCCCTCTCTACCCTTCCACCAAAGTATGATGTGAATGGATGTAGATTTCCAAAGCTAGGAGAAATCGAAGAAAGAAAGAAGCACTTTCAAGCCATGGGATATTGCCATCATGGAAAGCACTCAAGATGCTGGCCTTGTCAACACGAAAAGATCCATCTCAGCAAGGATGTAATTATACACACACTCAAAAGAGGAGATGATCGAGCCCAGATTCGAAAGGAGAAAAAGAAGAAACCTACAAGAAAGGTCATCAAGATATATGACCTAGGAGAAGATATCCTGGCTCTTATTCGCCATACAACTCGCCAAGGATGGATAGATGATGCTATCAATTTCATGAAAGCCCTGGACCCCACTGGAAAAAGAGGAATCAATTATCTTCAAGACCCCTCTACTGGAGCAAGATGGCCACACCTAGACATCAGAGGTTGGAGATCTGATGCCACAGGAGCCTCAGCCCATGGATAGCCTATACTTGGCAAAAACATTGCACAGTTTACCCTGCTTCATCCCAATGCAATTCCACCGAAAAAGGCCCATCAAGAAGATGTTGGCTATGATCTCAGCAGTCTTTATGACACCACTATAGGCCCCAAAAGTACAAAGCTCATCAGAACCAGTATTGCCATGCAACCACCAAAAGGAACTTACATCCAGTTGACCTCAAGGTCTGGTCTAGCCCTTGAAGGACTCTCTACTGAAGGAGGAACCATTGACCCAGGATACACAGGCGAAATCAAGGTCATCTTAAGAAATGGAAGTGGTGAATGGATTCGAATCAACAAAGAAGACAAAATCACTCAAGCAGTCTTCCTTGAGTACAAGACTCCTCAGTTGCAAGAAGTACCCAAGCTCACTCAAGGAACCAGACAGACCAAAGGATTTGGAAGCTCAGACAAGAAGGAAGTACATCTCCTTCAGGTCAGCTGATTCAAAGCAAATGCCCCTCAGCAAGTTTTTTGCCAGCCAGTAAAGCTTCACAAGAATCTCATCCTTGAGCCAGGAGAGCAGACCACTATCAAAATCTTTGCACCACCAGACCCCAGGAACCTTTTCTTTGAACCCAATGAAGAAATCCGAAATCTGCATATAGAAGGATACACATTCCCTGACAAAATGAATCCAGTACACTCTTGAGCAACCAACATAAGCTGGGACAACATCATCTTGTCAAAAGGAACCATCATTGGACACCTTGTGCCATACCTCAACCGAATACACAGAGAAGTTTATGAATTAAACTTACAGGGAAATGGCAAAAGGTCACAGAAGAAAGAAAAGGCCCCTCTGTGACCCAGGAGAAAGTAAAGCCTTCCACAAATATTGGAGAAGAATTGACACCTCAGCAACAAAAACAATTGACTGAACTCCTTCATAAATATCAGGACATCTTCACCACAGACTATGGCAATCTGCCATACAATCCATCATACCACTACAGTATAAATACAGGAAATGCAACACCCATCCGGCAGAAACCATACAGGATACTCCACCACTTGAAGACATTTGAAAAAGAACACATACAGGAACTCTTAGACAATGGAGTCATCTGACCCTCTACCAGCCCTTGGGCCAGCCCTATACTTATTGTACCAAAGAAAGGAGGATAGAGACTAGTTGTGGACTTCAGAAAACTCAACACAGTAACCGAAAAGGATGCATATCCCTTGCCCCGAATTGATGACCTTCTGGACCAGCTACAAAACGCAAGATACTTCAGTAGTATGGATTTATTCACAGGATTCCATGAGATACCAATGGACTCCAAAGACATTCAAAAGACAGCTTTCCTTGCCCTAGGAAAATTGTTTGAGTACCTCTGAATGCCTTTTGGACTCTGCAATGCACCCCCAACCTTTTAGCAAATGATGAACTCAGTATATGCCCTCCTCATCCACTACTGCCTGATTGTCTATGTGGATGACTCCAACATCTACTCAGCAAATTTCGAAGACCACCTGCAAGACCTTGAAGAGTTTTTCAAACTCACCCGACAAAACCACCTGAGACTCAACTCAAAGAAGTGCTACTTTGGCAAATAGAAGCTTGAATTCCTTAGATTTGTAGTCTCTAAAGATGGAACACATGCAGACCCCAAGAAAATCGAAAAAGTCAACAACTTCCCTGTCCCAAAGACTCCAAAAGAAGCCCTGTCCTTCCTGATGCTTGCATCTTACTACAGAAGATTCATCAAGGGATTTGCTGAAATCTCTGCCCCAATCCGAACCTTACTGAAGAAAGGAGTACTGTTTCAATAGAAAGAACCACAAGAAGAAGCCTTCTGAAAACTACAACATTGCCTAACCTCAGCACCAATCCTAGTCCAACCAGATCTGCAGAAATCTTTCATTCTGTACACTGATGCATCCAAGAATGGCCTCGGAGCAATCCTTGCACAAGAAGGACCTGACAAACAGCACCATGTGATAGCTTATACAAGCAGAGCTACCAACAAACAGCAGACCAACTATGGGAGCACCAAATTGGAATGCCTTGCAGTCATATGGGCAGTCATCTTGTTCAAACATTACCTCATTGGAAGAAAGTTCACCCTGATCACTGACCATGCAGCCCTCAAATGGTTACTGCACTGAAAAGACCCCACTGGAATCCTTGCCCGATGGATCCTTATCCTCCAAGATTATGAAATCAACATCATCCACAAAGTGGGAAGGACTCACAACAATGTTGATGTTCTTTCCCGCATGACCCAATAAATCAAAGGAAGGGTGTACCTCAGAACTGCACCCTCAAAGAAGTTCCCAAGACCATCAAGGAGCAAGAAGATCTCATTCAACAAGAACATCAGAAAGCCCATCAGAACAGACAAATACAGAAGACAAGATTTGAAAAGACTATCAACATTGGCCCCATCTCAAAACACAAGTCTGAGACATTATTCAGAAATGTGACACCTATCAGAAGTATCAAGGAAAGAAGAACTATCAAGCCCCTTTGCAACCAATTCCCCCACTCACTCACATCTTCCAAAGATGGGGAGTAGACATAATTGGACCCCTGCCAGTAATACCAAAATGAAACAGATATATTCTAGTATTTGTTGAACATCTGACCAAATGGCCGGAAGCATACCCCATGGAGATTGCAGATGCCCTGACCATTGTTGGACACCTTCATGACCTCACCCACTGATATAGACCCTCTGAAGAACTTATCTCTGACTGAGGAACTGAATTTGTGAACAACATAGTCTTAAGTTATACATGAATTCATGAGATCAACCTGAAAAGAACTACTTCCTACCATCCGCAAACCAATGGAATGACTGAAAGAATGAACCAGACCATCAAGAAAGGACTTGCCAAGGTTAATCCTACTAATTGGGATCTTTGCTTATCTGAAATTCTGTGGGAAATCTGAAACACCCCTGCTGCCTCAACCAAACAAAAGCCCTTCAAAATGATGTTTGCCAAGAAGACCAGAACTGCTGACCATGAGAATCTCAGAAAACTTCTTGAAAAAGGAGATCAGCTGTGAAAAGATGCCCAAAACCAGATTATCAAGGCCCAGGAAAGATAAAAGAAGTACTATTACCAGAAGCAGAAGGATCAGAAGAAAGATTGGAGATCAAGTCCTAGTTTGGAGAAGCATAATTGAAACAAACTTTGCCATCAAACTGGAACTGAAATGGGAAGGACCATACCTTGTACATAATATCAGAGGAACCAGTGTCTATATAAGAAGCATGAATGGACGAATCTTGAGAACCCCAGTTCACATCAATCGCCTCAAGATTTACTTGCACAAACCATGAACCAGAGGATAGATCAATGCCTCCAGACCCTTGTTCTTAGCTCCTTTCAATCACTACTAGTCCCTCTTCCCCAATTTCGAGAAGTCAATAGAAGTACCCTCCAAAAGATTCGGATTCATCAATAGAATCTTGTCCTAGCCAGACGCCTGCTTCAAGTTCATCAACTTCAGGCACACTATGCAATTGGTGAACAAATGCAGAACCTCCCAGCCCCAGAACAAACCTACATCAGGAACACCATAGGTTTATCATGAAGGGATATCACTACCACAGACAGACTCTATATACTTTACAAATAAAACACCATAGCCTTGATGCAGGCACAGTTCTCCTGGTATGATATATAAGGAATGAACCTAGCTACCTACCTGAGTATCATCAATCATATCAAAATCCTATTCCTAGAAAAAGAAGAAGAACCTGCCAAATGGAGTGATCCAGATACAGATGAAGACAATGGTGCAGGTATTGATGCAGAAGATACCTATGCCTACTGGAATGATGACTAAAGGACAGTCTGGAACAGACCATCCTTTAGTGGGGGCTGATGTGACAGACTATAAAAACATACCACCCGAATTACTGACAAATGACGTAAACAAACCAGATGACATGAACATTAGCATAGCATAGTAACCTGTACAGCAACTATTTGCTGTGGAAAACTGTATAAATAGCCAGACTACCAGATAAGATATATCTGTGCAGGACCTGTACACTTGTGCCAGACCTATATACCTGTGCTAGACCTGCACACTAGTACCAAAAACAGAAATACCTGACATAAATAGCACTCTATAATTAGCCAGATAGCAACCAGATAGCAACCACAAATGTATAAAATACCCCAGAGACAAAAGTGAATAAACCTCAGTTCTAAAATTGAATCCAAAAGCAAAAGACAAGTCTGCCTACCAAATACACTTAGGAGAAATGCCTGCCAAAAGCCCCTTGGTCCTAAAGGAATTGGATTGCAACACTTAGGAGATACACCTGCCAACAAGCCACTGTTAAAAGGAGATTGTGAGCATTGGTCCTTCATTTCCACTCCGGTCCACTTTCCAATACAAAGAAGTTCATCGTTTCCCAGTTTTGCCACCAAGTTCGAGTGAAGAACTTCGCCGCCTATTTCAAGAGAAGTCCGCCACTTAAGGAATAAGCCACTATTTTCAAGTCCGCTTTCAAGAAGTCCGCCGATCCGCCACATTCTGCCGATTGCCCGTATCACTCACCTGCATTGTTCAAGCCCACGCCGCTTAGCTGCATCGACCACTCAAGCCACATCACCCATTTAACTGCATTGTCCACCACAACTGAAAAATCTGCCGCTTTTAGTCCGCTTGCCTGAATAAGCCGATTGCCTGTCACGCACTTAGAGAACTCGCATCCTTAAGGAAACTGATCATCGGTTCCCAGAGAGCCTGCTCATTTGAACGGACCTCCTTTCTTCCACTACCACTCACGTTACACAAATCTTTTGCACAAACTTCGAGCAGTTTATTGAAGAAAACAACTAACAACATGGCAGCAATTCAACCTCCTGGTTGGCGTACTGGGTCCGACACTGGTGTGGCGTTCAGGTGGCAGCAAGGAAAAGAAGGGTATGGGCTTAGGATGGGATCTTTTGGGAAGGCGACGGGTAGAAGTGTAGCTGATGGCAGAAGAGGAGAGGGAGGAGAGGGGAGTGACAAGAGACCAGCGAGCTTCGCGGCAGCAGTGCAGAGTGGAGCAGGAGGAGATGGAGATGGATGGCAGAAGGTGGGAGGACCGAAGGGAAAGCTGAGTGGGAGTGGAGGAGCTGGGCCAGGCATAGGAGTGAAGGGAGGGGTTGGGGGGAGTGGTGCGACTGCTGATAATGGCGGGACTGGCAATCTGGAAAAAAAAGGAGATGTGACTGCTGATTGAACCAAGGGGGCAGCTGAGGGATCATCAGCGACATGCAAGGGGGACCTGGCTGATGGTGTAACAGGGCTGGTGGTGGCACCATTGCTCAAGAAGTCTATTTCAGAATTCGCAGTCACAATGAGCTTCCGAGGGCTGGCAGTAACAGCCAGAGCAGTACTGGTGCTCCTGGGCAAGCAGCTGAAGGATGTGGCTTCCGTGAAGTTCTTGAAGGGCCTGGAGAGAGTGGAAGTTGGATTCGTAAAAAAGGAACAAGTAGTGGCGGCAGTGGCTCAGGGGATGCGAATTGGGGAAGTCGCTGTTCCGATGATGAGGTGTCTGCGTTGGGACCCGAGAGTGGTGCATCTGGTGGTCAAGGGAGTTCCGACCGTATTAATGGAGGAGACGAAGGAAAGAGTTGGAAAGGTGATGTGGGAGTATAGTGAAGTGGTGGATATTGGATTTCAGATGTGGGAGGGGATGTCATTCTGCACTGGAGATGTAGAGGTGTGGCTGAGAGTAGCTGGAAAGGAGGTGACAGGAAAAGGAGGGGACTGGCCGAGAGTACTGAAGTGGGAGCCCTTCCAGTATAAGGTTTCGAGGATCAAGAGCTCAGAAGAGGAGGAGGAGGACCTGCTGACAGCACTGTGGGAGTTGGAGGGAGCTGTGGAGCAGAGGGAGAAAGCATGGAAAGCCTTTGAGAAGGCCACGATGATGGTGGAAATCAATGGGAAGATGATTTGAGTAGACAAGTTGATATGGGAAAGGGCCCAAGGGAGGAAGCAGCAGCAGGAGCTCCTTGCTAGGCTTGGGGCAGGTAATAAGAAGGAAGGCGCAGGGCAACCATGGTGGAGGAGGGCAGGCAGAAGGGGCCCAAGGGATCCATGTTTTCGGAGCATGCCCTACAGCAGCAAAGGGCGGGTGCTGAAGAAGAAATTTTCTTTGATGACTGGAGGCCAGAGAGTGATACTGACAGGAATAAGGAGAATGTGAGACTGGAGGATGACTTTGGAGAAGTAGGGGCGGAGGTGGAGGATGTGGTTATGAAGGGTGCAAAGAATGTCAGATTTAGAGTCCCAGAGTTGGCCTTGGGGGGCCGAGTAGTTGGGGTGTCTGGAGAGAGCCTGGTGGATGCATCTGATGAGGAGTGGGATGAAGCAGCCAGCGCTGGTTTGGATGGAGTCAAGATGGTGGGGAAGAGGGCAATGACTCCAGGAGGAGAGCATGTGGGGGAGGGGCCCTGGATGTGCAGATTGATGAGAGATTTGGCAGATGAGGAGTTGGGTGAGATCGACTTTCGACTGCTGAGTGAGAAGGAGTGGAGTGACATTCTGTGTGGCGTTGGAGTGGTAGGAAAGTTGGCAATGATACACTTGGCAGCACTGTTGGAGGATGAGGGGTATGAGGTGGATGCCACCAGAGAGGAGGAGATGAAAATAGAGGCACATCGGATGGTGATCGAGGGGTGGAGGGCTTGGAATGGCAGTGGAATGTGGGAGGAGGCATGCGCCGCTTATAGATCTATGATGGAGGAGAAGGACACAGAGGATGTTCAGGAGATTCTGGGGGCATTGGAGGCTAAGGAGAGGTTGGAGCTGGAAGCTGAGAGAGACCTGGATTTGACTTGGATGGATCAGGATATGGAGATCTAGGATGGGCCTGCATCACACATACTTCAAAATGAACAGTACAACCAATATTCTTTCTATAAATGTCAATGGGCTGAGGGGTTCGGGAAGACGTCGAAACATTTTTGCTTGGCTTAAGGATTCAGGAGCGGATGCCTTCTTACTTCAGGATGTGAGATGTGAGGATGAGGTGGACAAATTTAACTGGTCGAAGGAATGGGGAGGGGCAGCAGAGTGGAGAGGAAAGGTGGGGATACTGATAAGGAAAGGCAAAGGGGAACTACAAGACATTGGCGGGTGGGGTAATCGCCTACTTTGGGGGATATGGGTGAGACCAGGGTGGGGGCCGGTGGTGGTGGGCTCTTGTTACTGTCCAGCTGAATGAGGAGTGAGAATAACTTGGATAGAAGGATTGCTTGATAGTGGATTGTTGGTGGAGGCTGGAATCGACATCCTGGGTGGGGACTTCAATATGGTTAGAGATGCTACAGTGGATCGCTCAGATGGTGGACTTGATGGGATGAGTAGAAGTGGGGGACTGGACCGATGGGAGGAGTTGGAAAGACTGAGTGCTCTGGGAGATGCAGGGCGCCAGAAGTGGGGGAATCAGGCAGTCTTTACCCACTGGGTACATGGACTTGGAATGCAGATTGATTGGATCCTCATGGCTGAGTGCTGGGGGATGGACGTCTGGAAGGAATTAGAAGTTATGTGGTGCCCCTGGTCAGACCACTGGGGGGTGGTGGGGCAGGGGACATTTGGAGGGAGTGGAAATGGGCCTGGACATTGGCGACTTAACTGTGCATTGTTGAATAACAAGGAGATGTGGGAACAATGGAAGGAGGAGGTGATAGATAATATAAAGAATTGGAGGAAGGTGGGTATAGTGGTAGGGGATTGGTGGCTGAAACTGAAGGCCACTGCACAGGTGTTCTGGGGGGAGGTGGGGAAAGGGAAGGGGAGACTTCGGAGGAAGCAGATGAGGGAAGTCTCGCAACGTTTGGAGGGGCTCCTGCTGGCATCTGCTGGTAGGCAGGAAAGTGATGAGGAGGAGGAAGAGTGGAGAATGGCAAGGGCGAGGATGGAAATCAAAGAGCTGAAGGTGGCCTTAAGAGAGGAAGAGGAGAGGCAGGTACAAGAAATGATAGCGAGACTGAGGTGGCAGGGGCTGGAGGAAGGGGAGCAGCCCACAAAGTATCTCACAAGGCTCCTGAGAGTGTGCAAGGTGAGGCAGAGGTGGGAAGGAATTGTAGGAGAGAATGGCGAAATGGTGATAGGGGTGCATGGAATTCTTGGATCACTTCAGAAGAGATGGGGCACTCTGTGGAGCGAGGAGGAGGGAAGAGAGGATGGACAGGCTATAGAAGGGTTCTTGGAGGAATGGATGCCACCAGCGGTTGAGGGGTTAGGAGATCTGACACACCCTATTCAGGAGGACGAAATTCTGAAGGTGCTGTCGGATACAAAGAATGGGACAGCACCAGGGGAGGATGGGCTGCCCTGGGACTTTTGGAAGAGAATGGTGGGCATCAACGGGGTGCTTGGGGAGATGAAGGAGATGTGCGAAGCAGTAATAGATTCTGGACACTGGTTAGGGGGTCAGGAGTTGGGGTTGGTGGCTCTCCTCTATAAGGATAAGGGGCTGAGAGAAGATTGGAAGAATTGGTGCCCCATAATGCTACTGGATATGGACAGGAAGTTGATAATGAAGATACTGGTGGTGCACCTACAGGCAGTTGCACAGCAAGTCCTGGGGGAGGAACAGCAGGGCTTTGTTGGTGGGAGACTAATCAGAGATGGCACAGCATGGGTGCACTGTATCATTGAGGGGGCAAGAGCCACCAGGGTGGATGGAAGGTTGGTCTTCTTGGATCAAGAGAAAGCTTATGACAGAGTACGCCAAGTGTGGCTGGTGAAGATCTTAGAGAGGATTGGAATCCCAAGGAGATTAGGGGGAGCAATCATTCAGATGCTGGAGGGGAGCAAGGTGGCTATAATGGTGAATGGCCATCAAGGAGTGCCATTCTCTTTGGGGAGAGGAGTGCCACAAGGGGATCCCCTGTCCCCTATTCTGTATGCTCTATCATTGGAACCACTGCTGGACAGGATTAGGAGGTGGATTGGAGGGCTGTCAGTACTAGGGGTGACTTGGAAGGTGGGAGCATTTGCAGATGACATGGTGGTTGGCTTAGGTTTGGTGCAGGATGTGGGGGAGCTTAAAGAGACAGTGGGCTGGTATGAGAGGTGCTCAGGCCAGAAGCTGAACTGGTACAAGTGCGAGACAATGGTACTTGGGAATGGCATAGTTGGTGGCGACATTATTGGAACAGTGGTGCCAGCAGGAGAGGCAGTTAGATACTTGGGCATCTTCCTCTCAGTATATGGATCAGTGCTGCCAAAAGCCTGGTGGGAGGGGAAGGTGCAAGCTTGGGGGGACACACTAAAAGGTTGGGGAGGGTGCCATATCTCCCTGGCAGAGAGGGTGATGATTCTGAATATCTACTGGATGCTGAAGCTATGGTACCTGGCCTACCATCTGGACTTTCTGGCATGGGTGGTCAAGTGGCTAATGAAGCTGGCAAAGGACTGGATTTGGGCTGGGAGACGAAGTCAGATAAGCTGGGAGACTCTTGCCCAGCTGGTGGAGTGAGGTGGCCTTGGACTGGTGGATTTTCCCAAGAAGTTCCACTGTCTATGAGCATGGTGGCTCCAGAGGGTGGCAGTACTGCAAGGGGGAGGATGGGTCCCCCTGATGCAAAGGGTGTGGGAAGCGAGATATGCTCCCAGGGGGACATCTGGAGACCTACTGGAGGTAGTTAAATGTGGGGGTAGCAGGAGACTTTGGTACTGAGGATTCTGGTGGGGAGTGATTGAAGGAGGACATCGGATTGGACTGCGGTGGGAGGGGAATGTGGCAGAGGAATGCTGGGGCCCAGGGATGTGGCAGTGGCACAAGCTACTGCTGGGGGGGTCACTGGTAATCGACTTTCATCTTGGAGATGGCATGGAGAGCTAACAGAGCTTTGGTCTGGACCTCTGGCCAATAGGGTGGCAAAGAGTCGGGATCAGCGAGGAATGGGACTGGTCAGGCCTATGGACATGGGGGGCAGAGGTAAAGAAGTGGGTCCCCCTGAAGTTCTGGGTGGTATGGTGGAGGGTGATAAGGTGTAATTTCATGCTGAACTATAGGACTGGTCACTTAGTAGTGGGAGGGGACTTTGAGTGTGAGGAGTGTATAGGGGTGGGGCAGGCTGGAGGCATGGTGCAGACTCCGGAACATTGGCTAGGGGAGTGTGAGGTATTGGAGGGCTTTTGGAGAGAGGTGGGGCAGCAGCTAGGTGGTGCAAATAGAGGGCGTGAGTGGGGGAGATGAGATGTACTTAGGGCAAGAATGCTCAGGGGGGTAGGGAATGAGTGGCTCACATTGGGGTGGATAGTGGCAGTGTGGGTGGGAATGGCGGGCCACTGGCTGGCAGTCTTTGAGGAAGGGAGGAAGCTGACTCAGGGAGATAGGATGGCTAGGTGGTGGTGGTTGATGAAAAATATTCTGACGGGCTGGCAGAGGGGGTGGGGCACAGGGGAGGGGAGCCGAAGGAAGCTAGTGGAGACTATTTGTAGCAAGAGTGAGGGCTGAGTGCGAGTGGTAGGCAATGAGATAGTGTTTGAGATGGTGGGGTGGGAGGGAGACCTAGTGAAGGTATAGGGTAGCAGGGCAAGGGATGGGGCTACTGGTGTAGTATGAGGACAAATGCATTGTTTAGATAGGTTCTGGTAATAAATGAGGCTACGGCCTATAGA
>RQIL01009898.1:0-11729 GCA_003951145.1 Jimgerdemannia lactiflua | reverse complement strand
AAAAAAAGACACCCCACCAAACACTCAATGAAAAGGATAACTGGTATCAAGATGAAGCCATCAAAGCCAACCAGCATCATACCCACCACAGCTCTCAACAGGCAACCAACCCCACCTAATCTCAAGATAACCAAAACTGACCCAGTGGAGGAGCTTGCCCAACAGTTTGCCAAAATGACTGCACACCTTGGTGATGTGGTTAGAGAAGTACGAAACGCCAACAAGAGATCAGTACAGAGGTTTGCAGCCACTACAGATGAATGAACTGTCACCTGCTTTAAATATAGAGAAGAAGGCCACTATGCAAAGAATTGCATAACTGAAACAAGCCACAGAGCCCAACCAAACAATACTAGCAGAACCAGAGAACAAACTAATACAGTAGTCATTGAGGAGATTGGTGATACTGACAATGAGGAATACTATGAGGAGCATGAATTCTACCCTGCTACTGAAGGTACCAGGACCCAATCCAAGCCCTATGACAAGAAAAGCAACAGCAAGCCAGTTGGAAGACCAAAGAAAACCCCAACTGTCACTATCCAAAGTAAGACTCAACCCGAAGAGATTGATCAAGACATGGAGTTAGATGAAGCTGCCTGCCAAATCATTGAAGGCACTACTCCAGTCTCAGGAGAAAGTGAAAGTAAGAAAGAACACAAACTTCACAAGACCAAGATCCACCAGTATGATATCTACAAGGACCTCAAGGAATAGAAGGTCAATGCCACTTTTGGACAACTAGCCAAAGTCTCTGCCTTCAGACAGCAGTTGAGAACAGGACTTGCAAGCATTGTCAAGAACCTAGAGTACAAGATCATAGAAGCTCACAATGCACAAGAAGACTTAGGCAAAGAATCTGAAGATCAGCGCAAGACCTCAGCCTATACTCAATGCCAGATTGAAGATTGTATCTTTAATACTATCATTGATACTGGTGCTGGAGGATGTCTCATGAGCAAGAAGGCAATTGATCACCTAGGCTGGGATATTGAAGAATCCACCAGAATGGTCTATGTTACAGCAGACGGCACACAAGCTATTCCCCTAGGTGAGATCCGAGAAGTCCCCATCAAGATTGGAGGAGCTACCATCCCAGTAAATGTGATTGTTACAAGCGCCACCAACTATGATATCCTTATTAGCAATCAATAGCTTCACAAGGCCAAAGCTATCATTGACCTCAATGCCCAGAAGATGCAGATCAACTATAGAGGAAGAAAGATACGAGTCTCTATCAATGTCCACAAAGGAGTACTACCAGACATGGAGGAAGGAGATGAAGAAGACACAGAAGTCTTCATGCACTCGGTGTACAAGAACAAGAGCAAGACAACCAAGCTCACAGATGAGCAGTGGTATAACAAGATCATCGATGGCTATGCCCCTCAAGGAAAATACCCCCATGGTGCTAGGATGTATTGTTCCAAACACCTAAATGACTGCCGGTCCTGCATCAGTGAAGTCAGAAAAATTCATCAACAAAGGCATGAACAAGAGGCAGCCAAAGCAAAGAAGGAAGCTGAAGAAGATGACTAACCCCCAGAGCTTCGAGCTGACAGTGATGATGAGGAGGAACAAGAACTGGACATCACTCTCAAGGTCAAGAAGTTTCACTCTGAGGCCAAGATTCAAGAATACAAAACTGAAGGAGCTGTAGGAATAGACCTTGCTAGCATTCAAGATACTACTCTTGAACCACAGACCACCACTCTACTTGGTACTGGAATTGGAATCAAGTTACCAGAAAACCATACTGGAATCATCAAGACTAGGAGCAGCCTAGCCAAAAGTGAAATCTCAGTTAAAGGAGGAGTCATTGACTCTGATTACACTAGCAAGATCTTCCTTATAGTCAGGAATCACAACTCCACCACTCCATTCAAAATCAAGAAGCATGACAGAATTGACCAGATGCTGAACCATGAAATTAAGAAGCCCAAGATCACTGAAGCCATTGAACTCATCAAGACCAAGAGAGGAGAACAAGGCTTTGGATCTACTAGAAGAGGAACCTATGCTGCCACCAAGATCACCGAACTTGAGCACAGGAAAGAGAAGGACCAGAATAAGCACACATACACCATCAGAGAAAACTTTCCCCTAGAAGAACAACTTCTCAAGATTTTGCACCAGAATGAAGAAGTACTTGCTACAGATTTCAGGGACATCTACAATCAAGAACCTAAGTACTACCATGAAGTTGACACTGGTGATACCAAGCCTATCTACCAGAAAGCCAGACCTATACCCCCTGCCTATAGAGAATGGCTGCAAATAGAACTCAAGGAAATGGAAGAAGCCGGCATCATTAAGCAAGCTATCAGCCCCTGGGCCTCACCCATTGTCCTTGCCCCAAAGAAAGGAAGCAAGCCTAGAGAGTTTGCTCCAAGACTCTGTATTGATTACAGAAAGCTCAATGCAACCACCAAGAAGGATAGACAGCCCTTACCAAATATCCAAGAAATCCTCACCACTCTTGGAAGTGAAGCCAAATACTACACCACTCTGGATCTGTTCTCAGGCTTCCATCAGATTGGTCTCACTCAAGATACCAGTGAAAAATCAGCCTTCATCACACCCAATGCTACCTACATCTACCTGTGAATGCCATTCGGGATGTATAATGCCCCAGCAAGTTTTCAGTGAATGATGAACAGAGTCTTTAGCAATGAAATCAGAAAATGGCTCTTTATCTCTTTGTCTCTGTGGATGATGTGATCATCTTTAGCAATACTGCACAGGAACATGTCAACCACATACAGCTAGCTCTCAAGAAGCTCAAGGAGTATGGCCTCTACATCAAGCCCAAGAAATGCAAGTTTGTAGCTCAAGAAATTGCCTACTTAGGACATATCATCAATCAGACTGAAATTTATACAGACCCCATGAAGATTGAGGCTGTTGCAGCCTACCCAAGACCCAGAACAACAACAGAAATCCATGTCTTCCTTGGACTAGCCAGCTACTACAGAAGATTCATCAAAGGATACTCTAGCATTGCAGCACCTATCTATGAGCTACTGAAGAAAGAGACCAAGTTTGAATGGACTAAGGAACATCAAGAAACCTTCAACAAACTTAAGGCCAAACTGACTCAAGCACCCATCCTCAGAAGACCAGATTGGAACCTAGAGTTCATCCTGCAGACAGATGCAAGTGCCATTGAACTTGGAGTGGTGCTAGCTTAGAAGAAAAATGGACATGAATATGTCATCTCCTATGCAAGCCGAGGTACCCATGGAGCAGAACAGAATTATGAGTCATGCAAGCTCGAATGCTTGGCAGTAGTCTGGGCAGTAGATAAGTTCCACTACTTCCTAGCTAGGAAACACTTCACTATACAAACAGACCATTCTGCTCTTGCCTGGCTATTCCATACTCTGAACCCCAAAGGAATATATGCCAGATGGATCTACAGACTACAAGAATATGACTGTACTGTCAAACACTGCCCAGAAAGAACCAATGCCAATGCCGATGCACTCTCAAGGACACCCTGAAACACCCCCACCAAGATCATTCAATATAAATAAGGAGCTATACTATGGATCAATCAGCTACCTCAGGCAGCGAAAGATGCCTAACCACCTTGAACCCTAGACTATCACCATCATCAACCAGACTTGGAAACAATTTGAACTAGACAATGCCATACTCAGAAAAGGAGAAAAACTTATAGTACCCGAATACAAGAAGAATCAAGTAATGAAAGAAGCATATGAACAAGGACACCTAGGAGGAACCAATACATATAACAAAGCAAGAAGAACCATGTGGTGGCCCAAGATGGAAGAAGACCTGCACCAATTTGTCAAAGGGTATAACAAGTGCCAAAAACAGAATTAAGATCAGTGAGACCAAGCACCCAGATTATCAAGAATTGAGCCTATCCCCTTCTACCACATCGCAATAGACATCATCAGACCACTACCAGTAATTCTATCAGGAAACCACTATATTATAGTTATTGTAGACCTCTTCACCAAATGGATAGAGGCAGGAGCATTACAAGAAGTCAATGTCCTCTCTATCACCGACTTCCTGCACCGAGAAATCATCTGCCACTATAAGACACCAAAGCAAATCACCACAGACCGCAGCACAGAATTTGTCAATGGATTTCATGAAATAATGTATCAGAAATACAAGATCCAGCATATCAAGACTACCACATATCACCCACAAGGAAATGGACAGACTAAAAGAACCAATAAGACCCTTAAGAACATTTTGGCCAAGATCTCAGATACATACGAGAACTGGGACAACTATCTCCCAACCACTCTCTCTGTTCTACGAGATATATAGTCACAAAGTACACATTTTATCCCAAGAGAACTGCTTTTCAGAGAAGAAGATTCTGATAGAACCTCAGCCATAAATCTAGACCTAACTTGGTGCCAGATTGACTCAGAAATTCGGAGACTACACCAAATCAGAAAGAAGGCAGAAGATTATATCATCAAGTCACAAGCGCTAATGAGAAAAAATGCCGAGAAGACTCACAAGACCCTAGAGCCCATCCAAATTGGAGAAAAGGTCCTACTGTATCGAAATATGGTAGAGGCCTTGTGGTCACGAAAACTGGAGCCCAAATGGGAAGGATCCTTCTATATGCAAGATATAAAGGGAACTACTTTCTGGTTTAGAAAATTCTCAGGGACCATACTGCCTACTACAGTACACAGGAACAGACTCAAAAAGTACCATGAACCTATACAAGAGGAGCAAAACGTGATGACCGCCCACGAGGTTCTAGTCTGCAAATTGTAACAGCATGTCCCATGACCAGCAGGTGATCTGTCTGGACCATCTCTAAAGGATATGGCACCAGCAACTACTCATCTGAAGACTTTTGAAGCCAGAGGAGTTCAAACCATCAACTGATTGGTCAAGATCAGAATCAGGCCCTTGCTCTATATAAAGGGAGCTACTCTTTACCATCACGCCAAAATACAAAGAGAAGATGCTAGCCCATAAACACCACTTTTCGACCCCCTGCCAGAGGTTGTGGGATCAGCAAAATTTACAGACTAGACCAATGAATAAGGATGTTCAAGGAAAGATCCTTATTCAGGAGGAAGATGTAACAGTGACCTCAGAATAGTGACATCATCACAGAAGACAGCCTTTTCTCATAAGCCACCAGATCAGGATAAGAGAAAATCATACAACATGACTCACCTAGGCTACGAGATGAGCGATAATGATGAATCATGAGTCACAATGACCACAAGACAGATGCCTCAAGGAATATAAAAGAAGGATCAAGAAACTGCAGTAGTAGCAATCCAAACAATACTCACCAGACTCCAAAATAGTTCTAAAGACTTACTACAAATGAAATGCCTGCCATTCACCAAACTTCAAGATCCAGGAGCCACCAAGGCATCTCAGTCCAAGAAAGGATGTTCCAAGACATCAGAAGAGCCATGAGGACCTGCACTGGAAGGATTCCTAGCCTCAACCTGGGCACTGGTGATCCTTACCACTTCATTCTCTACCATCATGAAATGGAGACAAGGATTACTACCACTACTAAATGCCTCTGGATGTAGCAGAAATACGAAATAAGAAACCTTCTCTGCCGAGAGTTCTCTCAGGCCAGTCCCCAAGAGATACAAGATGCCACCCCAATGGATATCCATGAGTTAAGAGTAGCCAAAAAGATCCATCAAGTCTTCAGGCATACACCTTGGTCAATCTCCAACTTGGAGTACACCAGAGTCTCAGACTTCAAGGAATTATCAGCCCGCTACATGGATGCATTAGAAGCAATAGTGGCCTATGAAGCCCAATCTGCCATTACTCTCAAAAGTGATGAAGTAGAAGAATTCTGGAATCCTATCCTCCAGGACAATATAGATCAATTCCTGCAAGGATTGATCTCAGTATTCTAAGGCCCTGGTTTCAGGTCAGACCCCCTCAAGATCTCACCTTTGTCCCCTACTTTGTAGAGGAGAATATCATAGATTGGAGAGCCCCTGATCTCCTCCCTGCCATCGCCGAAGATGATGATGACATTGCCAGTAATGACGTCATTCTACCAACTGGTACACATGAAGCAGAGATATTTGCCGATCTTATTTCCTTCGAGGATATTCTATCCCCAGTTTTCAGCCTTGATGAAAGTAATGAAGATGAAGCCCCCAGAACTCTGAACATTCTGCTCTAACTTGTTTGTGTAACTATTTGCCTGAACATGAAATTGTTCCAGCATTCTGATCCTGTGTAACCGAATATGAAATTGTTCCAGCATTCTGATCCTGCATAACCGAACACAAAATTATCCCAGCACTCTGACTCTGTGTGACCAAGATCAAACTTGCATCCTGATCCTATACAACCATTGTACTGACAACCATAGTTTTCTGTATTACTGAATTCTATATTTAGCTTTATATCTTAGCAATCATTGTATTGTATTTTGTATAAATACCCCTCTCATTTCTTTGAAATAAAATCAGTATCAAACACTCAAACATTCAAGTATCCAAAACCCCCTAAAGTATAAGAGTTCTAGTCCACTACTCAATTCCAAGCAAGCAAATCCAAGAGACAATAAAATAGTTTAAAGATAAGAAGTTTGAGGACTATAAGACCTTGGGAAGACACTCCAATAGAACTTTCTTATAACAAACTTGTAGTTGGTCTAAGAGATATACCTTGAAGAGAATCTGATGTACTTGGAGAACTCAGCGCCCCCTACGTGATACCAGATACTGCTCTACCTTAACCCAAAAATCTGCTATTACCTCACACTCTCCTAACCAATACTCAGGGGTCTGTACTACTCCTCTTATCTGCTCAACCCTTTACACTCCTCATACTCAAAGACCCTATCCTCTACTAAGTGTCCTGATCTATAATTCAGCATCATATTTCTTCTCATCACTCTTCACCATACTATCCAAAACTTTAGTGGGATCCACTTTTTCATCTTTACCCCCCAAGTCCATAGGCCTGACCAATCCCACTTCTCTCCAATCTCTACTCTTTGTCACCTTTCTGGTCAGTGTTTCTGGCCAAGACTGTACTGACTCTCTATCTCTGCTCCTAGATTAAAGTCAATCACCAGGGACCCATCCAGCAACAGCTTATACTACTGCTACATTCCTGGGTCTCAGTATTTCTCTGCCATATTCTCCTCCCATCAAAGATCAATCTGATGTGCTTCTTCTATCACCCCCCACCAGAACCTATAATACTATAGCCTCTTACTCCTACCACAGCTGATTACCACCAACAAATTGATCAGATGACCCTCTTGGGGCATACCTCACTTCCTACACCTTTTGTATCAGAGAGACCTACTCCCTCTCTCTTAGTGCTGCCACTCTTTAGAGCCACCATACCCATAAGCTATGAAGCTTCTTGGGAAAATCTATCAATCTAAGGCCTCTATAGTCCACAGGAAGAGAAAGAATCTCCCAGCCAATCTGACTTCTCTTGCCTGCTCAGATCCAATTCTTTGCCAATCTAAGTAACCTCTTTACTACCTAAGCTGAAAAGTCCAAATAGTACATCATAGTACATCAGATACCATAGCTTTGGTATCTAGTAAATATTTAGAATCATCACCTGCTCTTCCAGAAAGATGTACCTTCCCCTTCAGCTTTTTAGTGAGTTCATACCCTCTCCTCTTACCAGACTTTCAGCAACACTGATCCATATACTAAGAAGAAGATTCTCAAGTATCAGACCACCTCCTTTGATAGCACCACTGATCCAATAATATCTCTATCAACTATGCCATTCCTCAGTATTATCTCACACTTATACCAGTTCAGCTTCTGGTCAGAACAACTTTCATACTAGCCAACTGCCTCCTTGAGCTCTCTCACATCCTGGACAGAGCCTAGACCAATCACTATATCATCTACAAAGGCACCCACCTTCCAGGTCACCCCCAATACAGTCAGTCTCCCAATCTGCTGCCTAATTCTGTCCAGAAGTAGCTTTAGTGACAGAGTATACAGAATTGGGAACAGAGGGTCTCCTTGTAGCACCCCTCTCCCTAGTATAAATGGAACTCCTTAATGACTGTTCACCATTATGGCAGCCTTGCTCCTCTTCAGCATCTGAATGATGGCCTGATATAGTCTCTCTAAGATCCTAATTCTTACCAAGACCTTGCTCAACCATACTTAGTACACCCTGTTATATGCTTTCTCTTGATCCAGAAGGACCAGCCTCCCATCCACCCCTGCAGCCTCACTCCTTTAATGATACTATATACCCATACTGTGCTATCTCTGATCAGCCTCCCTCCAAAAAAGCCATGCTGTTCTTCTCTCAGGACCTACTATGCCACTGTCTATAGATATGCCACCAGTATCTTCATTATCAACTTTCTGTCTATATACAAAAGTATGATCAGTCTCTAGTTCTTCCAGTCCTCTCTCAGCCCCTTGTTCTTATACAGAAGTGCTATCAGCCTCAACTCTTGTCCCCCTAACTATTTTCCTGAGTCAATTACTACTCTATACATTTCTTTTATCTCCTCAAGCACCCCTTCAATTTCTATTATCTTCTTCCAAAAATCCCATAGCAGACCATCCTTCTCCAGTATCATCTCATTCTTTGTAGCTATCAGTACTTCTAAGATTTCTCTCTCTTGGATGGGGTGGGTCAGATCCCCCATCACTTTAATCATTGGGGGGCACTACTCCTCCAAGTATCCCTCAATAGTTCCCCCATCCTCCCCTCTATCCTCCTCACTCCACAGGTTGCCCTATCATTTCTGGAGTGCCCCCAGGATACCCTGCACACCAGTTACCATTTCACCATCTTCTCCTATGATGTCTTCCTATCTCTACTGCACCTTATATGCTCTGAGAAGTCTGGTAAGATATTTCATAGACCTTTTCTCATCCTCCAGTCCTTGCCACCTCAGCCTTGTCACTATTTCTTGAACTTGCAGCTCTATCTTCTTCCTTGAGACAATCTTCAGCTCTTCTATGTCTATCCTTGCTCTCTCCACTCTCCACTTCTCACCCTTCTCTCTAGCATGCCCATATGTACCAGTCAATTCCAGCAGTTAGTCTTTCAGCCAATATGAGATTTTCACCACCTGTTTTCTTCTAAGTCTCCTCTTTGTTCTCCCTACCTCCTCTCAAAAAACCTGAGCAGTGGTCTTTAGCTTCAGCCACCAGTCCCCTACTGCAATTCCCTCCTCTCTCTACTGCACAATATTGTCTGATACCTCCTAGCTCCATTGTTCCCACACCTCTTTGTCCTTCAATAGAGTATAGTTTAGTTGTCAATATTCAGATTCATCCCCACTCTCCCCAAATGCTCCTTACCCTGCCATCCCCCAGTAATCTGACCAGAGGCACCACATTGCCTCTAATTCCTTTTAGATATCTGCTCCCCAGCAGTCAGTTGTAAGAATCCAATCAATCTGTATCTCCAGCCCATATACCTAATGGGTGAAAACTGCCTGATTCTCTCACTTCAGGCAACCTGCATCTCCAATGGCACTCAGCCACTCTATCTCCTTCCATCTGTCCAGTCTTCCACTTCTGCCAGCCATGCCTAGTCTATCATTAGAATGATTCACAGTAGTATCTCTAATCATGTTGAAGTCCCCTCTAAGTATATTAACACCAGTCTCTGCTAAATTTCTATTGTCCAGCAACTCCTTTATCTATACTACTCTCATCCCCCTTTCTGTGAAACAGTAATAAGATCCTACCACTACTAGCCCCCATCTCAGCCTCACCCAAACCCCCCACAGTAAGTGATCTCCCTAACCCCCAATATCCCTCAGTACCTCTTTGCCCTTCCTTATCAGAATTCCAACCTTCTCTTACCATTCTACCACCCCTCTCCACTCTCTTGACCAGAGTAGCTTATTTTCCTTATCCTTACATCTCACATCCTAAAGTAGAAAGATATCTGCTTCCAAGTCCTTAAGCTATGCAAAAATATTTCATCACCTTCCTGATCCCCTTAGCCCATTGATATTAAGTGAGAAAACATTAGTTATACTGTTCATTTTGAATAATGTTTAAGTTAAAGGTTTGCTCTAAATCTCCAGATTCTGATCCATCCTTGATAAGTCTAGCTTTCTTTTAGCTTTCAGCTCAGCTTTCTTCCTTTTTTTAGTCTTCAGCTCTACTAAGATCTCTTGAACTACTGCTGTATTCTTTTCTTCTATTATCAAGTGATAGTTCTCACATGCTACCTTCTACAGCCCTGCTCTATTTCAGATATTCCACTCTTCAGCCACTATCTTCTGAGCCATCATCTTTAATTTCTCTTCCCTGGCCATATCTATCTCATATCTTTCATCCTCTAACAGTACTACCAAGTATTCCACTGTCAGTTTCCCCACAATTCCCACTCTGTACAAGATATCACTCCAGGTCTTCTCACTGATAAGTTGAAAATCCACACCACCCAACTCCTCATCAGCCAATTCTATTACTATCCTGCATATCCAAGGCTCCTCTCCCATATACTCCCCTCAGAAGTCATTGATCTTTCTTCAACTACTTGCACTTTACTCAAACCAGTACTGGCTGACTCATCCTACTCCTCATCAGATGCATCCACCAGGTCCTCACTAGTCACTCTAACTATCTGTTCCCCCATGGTCACATCTGGGACTCCAAATCAAACATTCTTTGCACTCTTCATCATGACATCCTCTACCTCAACTCCTGTAGCTCTAGCTGCCTCCACTGGTATCTTGACTCTCACACCTCTACTGGTATCTCTCTCTGATACTTAGTTATTAAAGAAAGACTCCTCTATTCTTTCTGGCCTTCTCCTCTAGGGGACATACTTGGAATGCTATAAACTCTCAGGCTTCTTCTGCCCCTCTCTCATCACTGCTCCTTCACTAGACCCCTTACTCTTAGTGCCTGCCTTGAGCCTTGCAAGGAGTTCCTGTTGCCACTTTCTCTCCTAAGCCCTCTTCCAAATCTCCTTATCTATATGAATCTTCTTTCTATTGACTTCCACTATCATCATAGCTTTTTCAAATACTTACTATGCCTTCAACTTCCACTCAATAGCTCCATTCAATTTCCAGAGTGCCATCAACAGATCTTCCTCCTTCTCCTCAGTATCCTTAATCCTAGACATCTTACACTCAAAGGGCTCCCACTTCAGCACCTTGGGCCAATCACTTCCTTTCTCTATTGTCTCCTTCCCAGCTACCCTCAGTTATACTTCCACATTCTTTATATAAAAAATCATCTCTTCCTACAGCTGAAATCTAATATCCACTACCTTGCCATACTCCTTCATCACCTTTCCAACCCTGTTCTTTGTCTTCTTCATCAATATAATGGAAACCCCCTTGACTACCAGATGTACCACTCTCGGGTCCCAATGCAGACACCATATCATTGAGACAGCAATGTCACCAACTTGCACACTCCTAGCCATCACTCCTACTATATACTCCTTCTTGATAAATTCAACTTCCACTTCTTTCAGTCTTTTCAAAAACTTTACTGAAGTTATCTTACTCAATTGCTTACTCAAGAGTACTAATACTATTCTAGCTATTACTGCCAGTCCCTAGAAGCTCAGCATGACTGCAAATTCTGAGATAGATTTCTTGAGTAATAGTGCCACCACCAGCTGTCACACTATCTGTCAGATCTTTCTTATGTATCATCTTTAATCCCTTAGCTACTTTCTTGGTATAATCAGCAGTCACATTTTTTTTTTTTTCAGATTCTCAGTCTCACCCTTATCAGTAGTCTCAT